>WJFB01000472.1:0-60836 GCA_009870185.1 Pygmarrhopalites habei
AATTGCAATTAAATATGCATTTAAGTTTTTCATTTAAATATTCACCCAGTTTACCACAGAATGGTAGGAAGCTACGATTAGTATTCTTCGTTATATGTAGACCGGAATACAACGAAGAATCGTTGGTATTATATAATGATGTTGGAATCATTGTATGGAGAGTTCAGACACACACACATAGATATACTGTAGAGGAGGAAAGAAATGAGGAAGAGAAAGATAAAAGTGACATTATTTTGGGAGGAAGAAAAGAGAAAAGGAAAAATTTCAAGGGATTAAAAAATCATCAGATTTTTCCTTCCAAGAATCTGTTTTTGCTGTAGGCTTCTCTTTTCCTCCGTGTGTGTGCTCATTGTAGAAATGGAGAGGGGAGAAAAAAAGAGTCACTACTTGTTCTTCGTTCTTTTTCCCAGTGCCAAGACAGAGAGACACAGAGAGGGAGAAGATCAGAGTAATGAGGAGAGCTGAGAGCAAAGCTGGAAGGGGCAAGGAGGTCGATGGTGGAAATCTTTGTGATAAAATCTCGTGCGAAAACACGAAATGAGAGAGCGAGAGGGTGAAAGTGGAGAAAAGAAGATGAACACACACACACACGCTTTTGTACTTTCTCTCTTTCTGTCTGACACCTCTCTCTCTCTCTCTAGTCCCTTGTAGTCTTCTCTTTTTCATAGGCATTGTATATGTATGGCTGAGAGAGTGAGTGAGTGTGTGTTGGTTGAGCTCTAGACTCATTGTCACCTCAGTGAGCATTCATACGGAAGATTTCCTGCAGAGACAGACTGGCTTAGAGATAACCTTGTGTGTGTGTGTGTTGTATAATGAGTCTTGTTCACTCCGCCTCCCTTCGTGCCGATTCCACACTTCCCCGCTCTTTCCTTCATGTACACACAAGAACAAAAGTCCGGGAGACACACACAGAGAGGAGAGAAGAGGAGGGCATATTTTTATCTATTTTTTGATCTTGACCAAGGCCCTCCGATGATCATTTCATGCTAATGCTATTGACCCTAAAGAGAAAAACACACACATCCTCTCACACACGACTACAGAGAGACAGTCATTTTCTTTACAAAACACACAATACAATGCAATCATGCCCCATTTTTGCTTTCTCTCTCACTCCTTTTTTTTACCACATCACACATTGTGAAAGTACTTTTATCTCTTTTCCTCTCTTGGCCAACTTGAGTCAGACAAAGCATATTCCCAGCATTGTGTGTGTGTGTGTTGGAGTGTGGAGCCAGGGAAGTGAAAGTGTGGTGAAAGGAAGAAGGTTAAAAATTCATGATGTTTGAGCCAAGAACAGAAGCCAGAAGCTCATCGGCAGGTTTCAACGAGCAACCACACACACACACACCCAAAACCGGCAGTCACACACACACACACATGGAAATCTTTTTTGTTGAAGAGATAGACTCACAACCATTTTTATACACTCCCCCCTTCTCCCCCTAGACACAGACAAAACAAAAGAAACTTGTAGTACATTCAACTCTTTACTTTTAACCCACACACACACTCGAGACACAGACAAACTTTTCCCTCACTCAAAATGTGAGTATTGTATTCTGAGAAGAGAGTACTACACTGTACAGGGCATTAGCCTTGTAAAGAAGAAATGTGTATGTGTAAAAAAAGTTTTCCACATTATTTTTCCCATCTCTGTATTTTCATCCTCCTTGTGTACAGAAAGACGAGACGATCCGTGTGTTATCCTCTAAGCTGTGTACAATGGGAAAGGCTTCAATTGGAATTTCAAAACCTCATCTTCACACATTACGCACCATCTCAATTTTATTTTGTCAAAAATGTTCCTTCTACTCATATCAACCTTATATCTTCCATTTAGAGAAATTGTGTCAAACTGATTATGACGTAACTATATAGAGTAAGAGGTTCAGCGAAAATGGATTAATTTTTCTAAAAAATTCTTTTTCCATTTGTACATTTTTTGAAAAACTTGGGGAAAAGTGGGCGTGTAGAAAGAGTTTGAGTGGAAGGAGTAGAAGTAGCAGAGGCAAGCCTTATGTTCAGGGAGAGAGAGAGAGTCATCAAGAGCTAATTAGGAAATGGCGAGGACGAGAAAAATATTCCTAAAGTATGAAAAGGATGAAATATCCAAAAAGTGAGACTTCTCCTCGTGCGTGTGTGTGTCTATGGATAGACGTACAGAAGCAGACACAAGTTAACTTTTCGTCCTGTTGATTTTGACTAGCACTCAAAATGCATGAAGATAGAAAAGAGGAGAGAGGGAGAGAGAGAGGGTAGGGGAAAATGTCTATGTTAATTCCCCCATCTGTCACACTTAATAATGTACATAACTTCTTCTTCTTCCCTCAAGTCAAAAGAGCAAACTAACAACTCTGTGTGAACTTGCAATCTCCACCATACTCTTCTCATCTTCTACTCACTCAGTTTCCCTGCTTAGGATATAACCAATATACCTATAGATATAGTGTACCTTCAACTTCTTTCACACAGTCGAAAGTGTGTGTAACCCCCACAAGTCACAATCTTCTTCTATCTCTCTCTAAACTTTAACCACACTTTCCCTTGCCCTCCACCCACAGCCACACCCGGCCACACACACACACACAATCTCACCCACTCTTGAGCTCACATACACATGAACCAGGCATACTTTCCCAATTACAAAGAGAGACAGGCTAAAACCCTGCGTAAAATTTACAATTCCCAATCACCCCTTTCCCTCTCCCGTTAAATGTGTGTAATAGTCAATATACTTTGTGTGTGTGTGGGAGGGTGGGAGAATGGGTGTTTGTATTTGCAGGGCACTTTCTCCCATTCTCAACTAATTCCAAATTAACCTCAAATCATTGCTTTGACATTGAACATGTGATTCATAAGCTTTAAATCCTCTCCCTTCAAACTTTACTTGGAAATTTTCTCCATTAATATCCTTTCCCCTCCTTCCGTCAACCCTCCTCATTCAGTCCCTCCTCCTAATAAGTTATGTGTAATGTATAAACAAATTAGTGAAACCACTCCTCCAGTACACATGTAAACAATTTCCCAGCTAGAGAGCAAGACGGAGAGAGAGAAAGCAGGACAATCTTAAGAAACGAGTGAAAAGAGAAATTTACCTCAGGACTTTGGGCATGGATTGCGGAAAAACGTTCGTCATTTGTGTAAGCCTGTAAGCCGACAGTGAGCAAATGATAGTCCTTCCGTCGTATCCACGAGACCTAGAATGGATAAAAAAACAATTCATCATTAGTTTTATTGTCATCATTATAATTTTATGGGTTTTAGTTTACACTAACATTTTCCTAAAAACTTTCATTATCAACTCTTTGGCATGCATTCTCAGCAAGTTTTGCTGCGTGAATTCTAATTTTAACTACCATAAAATTAATGCTTAAAATACAACTGGCCGAAAATGTGCAGCCCTTCTCTCTTCCTTCAAAATATCAGTATGCCGTGTCATGAAAAAAGAGAAAGTTAGAAAAAACAAGGAGACTTAAAGTGGGCAGCTGTTGTTTTGATACCCCGATGGACTTGTCAGCAAAAGACGAAGTGGGGAGAGTAAAAAGGAATAATAATAAGAGAGGGATTTTGGTGGTCATAAAAATGGACGTAACAATAGAATATCAATCTGAAGGAGGAGAAGAGAGAGGGAAGGAAGGAGAGGGGAAAAATGTGTTGAGGAGTCTTGAGTGAACCGGGAAATGTGCCTCTAAAGTTCAACCTTTTACTTGTGTGTGAAATAAGAACTGACAGGCCCCTCGTATCTCAACCAGGGACTCTCTCTCTCTTCACAACTACACACTCGTCTGAGTGTACATATGGCGGTGACATGTGCTCCTTTTCTCCTCCTCTGTCCCTCTTCTTCTTCTCTATTGGATTTTCCTTGAGACAGCCTACAATCTGCGAATTTATGAGTTTTTCTCCATGTCCGTTTTTGTGCAATACTACGTCGTTCTCCCTCTCCCTCTCCTCCTGTCCCTTTCCCTGTCTATGCCTGTGTTTGTCGGTATAAGCTGAACATGAGGACTATGCCCTGTGTAGTGTACACACGTAGAGAAGAGAAGGGTTAGTCAGAGAGTTCAGGATTGGACAGAAATTGGAGGAGAAGGAAAACAAGAAGAGTAAGGAAGCTCAAAAAATTCCGTTTTTTTCTCTTCTGTAGTTTTAAAAGCACAAAAGATATGGGAAAGGAGAAAGTGAGGAGGAGAAAGTTAAAAAAAATTCAGTCGGATCACCTCCTCCTACACTTTCCTAGTCGACTATGAAAGACGAGGAGGGAGGCAAGTAACCCCGGAATCGGTATCAACTACAAATCGGTCTGCAGAGAGAAGAAAAAAATGGGAGAGAAAGCTGATGGTGAAATTGTACTGGACCATGTATAGATTTGTGTGCACACACACATACAAAGAAAAAGTTCTATCTATGATCAAGAGAAAGGGAGAGAGAGAGAGAGAAGAAAAAAATTTTAGTCCACTATCCACAGCGGCAGCTTTCTTTTCCACAATTTACACAAGATGGAAAAGCAGAGAAAGAAAAAAAGGAGTGAAGGTGGAGGAGGAGAAGAAATCGAAAGATGAGCCTCTCTCTCTCTGTCCGTCCCTCCGGATATTGACTCCGCTTTGCTATTCTGAGATGATAGATCCACGTCAAAGATTTCACATCCGAAATAAAACTGCAGGAGGCGGACAGCTCATCCCGTACCCTCTCCACGCTTTCCCCTCCTCCTCTTCTCACATTCTCCACTTTCTCCTCAACAAGAGTGAGAAAAAGAGGAAGAGAGACACTTTTACGAACAGAACACAATGAGAGACAGGGAATGATCAAGCCGATAGAAAATAATGTAACACACGGGACAGGGGACTGACGCCAGTGTCTCTGTCCAATCTTCTGAAGAACCACCGTCGTCCTCGTCGTTCACAAAATCTTCAACAAAAAAGGAGAGGACTCTGGGCAATCTTTCTTCCTGTCTTGGTTTTTGGCCACCCTAATTTACAACCTATACCAAAATTTCACATAACTTTCATCATCCTCTCCCCACACGCACACACACACATCCACGCAATTTAAATTGTGTATCTGTGTGTGTGGAAAGTTGATAGGAGGGAAAGTAAATTGAATTTTTTTTCCTGTACAAAAATGTCTCTCTCCTGCGTGTCTTCCTTCAACTCCACAATATCTGGACGTGTATAGAGAAGGAATGAAAGAATCGGTACGTTCAAGGAAAATTCATATTCATTTAAAATTAAATTTAAATTTTGAGCCCTTCCCTCCCTCTCTCTCTCTCTCTGTCTGTCTGAGAATTTAAGGAGAAAACTCAACAGCAGGATAAGTGCGGGGAGAGAACGTGTGAAAATCAAGATGAAAGAAGAGAAAGGAGAGAGAGGAGGAGAAATAGCGGAGTAAAAAAAGAGGGAATGAAATGAGATATGTGGAGAATATTGAATTTTGTACGGACTGAATTTTTATTACATTTCATGTGTTCGCCATGATACACTCCATACACACAGTCTTCATACTCATGTGTGTGTGTGTATGAATGGTGCCAGGAGCCTTAGCCATACCATCGTTGTAATGTCTATTACACCAAATAGAGAGAGAGAGAAAGCTTTCCATTTCACTCTCGCTCTCTCCTCTACAGAGCTAGTTTAAGAGTGGGAAATTTTTTTCACATTCGATATGAATATTCCATACGTGTGTATTTAAGAGAGGAGGAGAGGTGTGTGCGTGTGTGTGCTGTGCATAAGTATATTTAAAAAATTTATTCTGCACAGAGTAGTGGAGTCTTGCTGGTGGTAAGGTTGAGAAGATATATCGTGAATCAAAGTTACGAGGTGATTTGATTTTTGCATTGGCAAAGACAGAATAAGAGCGAATGTGTGTGGAGAGAGAGAGAGAGAGAGAAAGTAAATGTAGACGGAAGAGGTAGTGAAAATGGGACACGTGTAGACCTACACAGCAGCACAGAGCAGACATACACAGAGAGAGAGAGAACGATTTCGATTTCATTCGGTCCGATTTGATTCCCATCCCCATCGCGAGTTTTACACCTGGCGAATTTCTTGGCGTTACTAGTGTTCATCTCAGTATAGTGTGTGTGTGTGGAGGGTAGAGTAGACTGGAAAGGAAGTGAAGAGGCCTTGACTGTCCAAACATAGAGACGTCTACATTCTCCATTACGAAATCCTCCACCCCACACAAAGTTAGACTATGGTGAGGGAAATTATATTGAATGTGTGTGTGAGTGTATGGATGTTATGCAGTACAAGTGTACGTGTGTGCATTACATTACAACTGATATCTTCTCCTTCTCTACAGTAAAAGTAATGTACATCCTTGCATGAAATATGAATGGATGACTGCGTATACTTATAACCAATGAGTTCACTTTCACTTTCTATAGAGAGATGCATAGCACAACCCAAAAAACTTCTCATCTCCGGTAGAGAAAATTCAAGTTTTTTTTCTCCCTCTCATCCTCCTCTTTTCCCCTTTACTTCCTCATCCTCTTCTTCTCCTACTGTTGGAAAGTACTCCCTCCACTCCTTTCCTTTTACCGATTCTATTAAGGAGACATGGAAGATATCATCACATTTACATCCTACTCCCATCCCTGTGTGTGCGCGTTGATCTACTCTCTTCTCTCTTTTTCTACAGAACCGTTTGTGTCTCTGTGTGTGTGTGTGGGGTGCTCCTTGGGCCTTAGCAATTCAAATATTCCTCTTACGTAAATCCAGGATGGTTGCATTGAAAGAGGGATATCAATATACAATATAATTTTCTGTGATTGAGCAAGCCTTACTATTCTCCCAGTCTTCCATCCACACACACGCACACATACACACTCAAGTCTGTCTCCCTCCCTCCGAGGACTCCATGTGTGTGTGTGTTGTATTGCCCCATGGGAAGACGAGGTGATGCATTTATTAAAATACTACCATATTCCTCTCTCCTCGATTTTCTACAGTAAAAGTTGTCCTAGGCATATTTTGCATTGTGTATACCCACACACACACAACCACACGTCCTATTTATGCGTATGCAGGGAATAGCCTAGAGGTAAAAGAGAGAGAGAGAGAGAGAGAGAGAGTTGGAGAGAGAGAGAGAGAGAGAGAGAGAGAAAATTTTTTGATGCTGGACATTTATTACTACTACCTCTTGTATAAATTACTTTCCCATCCTCAGCCCCAGTCTCATCCTCTCCAGGCATCAGATAGTCTCTCTCTCTCTTCACGTGTGTGCCTGTGCATGCGAGAAACTCTTGTGAAATTCAAAATATTCTCACACATGAAAGAACTCGGAGAGGAGAGTGGGAGGGAGGGAGAGACGGACCTCCTTGCATAAATACATAAAGATCTAAAATAGCTTCCACTCTACTCTCCTCCTCCACATTCTCCATGTGTGGATATGTAGAAGGAGGGAGGGAGGGACGAAAAAGGACGTGGGGTGTGCGGTGTGGAAGGGTTAGCCGCCATTTCTTCAAGCTGGATAGAATCTACAGTATACAATATATACAAAAAATGGAGAGAGAGAGAGAAAGAGAGGAAAAAAATTCCCAGCCCCACATTCCATGTCACATGGTTTCCTTCAAGGTAAACCCAAGCACAGGCACACAGAGTATTCTCTTTGGTCTGAAGGAAGACTCTGTCATTCCGAGACTCAAATGTATTTATCACTCCGTGGAGAGAGAAGGGAAAGGAGGAAGAGGAGGAGGAGGAGAAAAAAAGCAGGCCACGTAGGTACTTTCATCCTTTCTCATACCCTATCGTCATTTGACTAGCTATAGATGAGTCTCATACCACCACCACTACTACCACCAAAGTGCCAGCCCATCGGACTTCATAGGACTGTCACCCTTATCATTATCATCTCTTCCCCCTTCTTCCTCTCCTCCTTCATACTCATCCAATATTCCAAAAGCAAATTCTTTCTCTCTCCTCCTTTCCCTTCTCCCTTCTCCTCCAACTCTTTTCTCATCTCATAGCAGAAATTGGATCCAGCGCAGAGTCTTCTTTCCATTTTTTCCCTTGGTTCATGCCCATGCATTTTTTAAAATACATTTTTCTGTCTAGTACATATGTATCCTTTATACTTTACGTTGTACATGTATGAAGTGAGGTGGTTGACATTTTTGTTTTTTCCCTACCGCACATCCCAATTCCAGGTCAGAAGGGAATGTCCGTGGTCTTGGAGTGTAATTAAATAGTGTAGATTGTGTACCGTATTAAAGGAAATAAAATCTCAAGGGAATTGCATCAAAGATTGATTCATAATATGTAGGTTTAGAGCGACGGGCTGAAAGAAAAAAGTTTGTGGAGTATACTGGGGTTTCTACGGTACACTGTGTACACACTACACACATGAAGTGTGTGTGGTGAAAGTGAAAAAAATGGAGGGACTGACCGTATCACCGGAATTCCTGGAGGAGACGATACAGGGGATGAGAGCCTGACTCTTGATTTGAGAGGTGACGACCGTCGAGTTCTCTGTGATGAAGAGGGAGGAAATGGATGAGTTTTCCGTGGACGTTGACCGATCTCCCTTTAAACCCTCGTAACTCTGTTCCTTGACTAGAAAAGCGGGGGTCGGGACTGTCCGAATCGTCGAGGATGTCGGAGATGGAGAGGAGGAGGACGATGACGATGAGGTTGCACTAGTTGTGCTCGTCAGGGAACTAGTCGTCATCATTGTACGGATTGCACTCAAAGTAGTAGAGCTGGGAGGAGTGGTCAAACTTCCCCGGGTAGTGGCCTTGGATGCGGGTAAACTCACCGTCACATTCCCACCGCCTGCACATGAATAACAACAGAATAAAAATTCACATTACTTAATCCTCTTTTTTTCATCAATCATGTCAACGTCGTATTTGTACAGAAGGAAGTGTGTGTGTATGTGTCTATCGTTTTTTTAGAGTGATTTTCACTATTTGTTCGTCCACTTTACATATTGAGTTTCCCCAACAATTTTTCATGGAGGACGATATTGCTCACGCATTTTTTTATTCCAATTTTTAGTGAAAATAAAAATCTGGTTGAGGAAAATATAAAATATGGAAAAGGATGCCAAAATTTATTGGGGGGAGAAATGTACATGTGCAAAAAATAAGAGTCATAAAGAGTTTTCATGGAATAAAGAGAAAGGAAGAGAGAGAGGGGGCTTTAATTTGATCTCTCTGACTCTCTGACTTGAACTCAAGGAGGAAGAGAAAGAGAGAGGGAGAAAGAGAGAACAAGAAGTTTGTATGGATGAACTGGCGATAAATGAACTAGTCTCTCTCTCTCTTTTCTCTTCTTCTAGTCTCTTTCTCAAGTAAGTGAAAGTGGGGTGGTGGTGTCAGGGCCTTAGCTCACACAGCACCATATGGAATTTTTGTATGAGTTATCTCGGAGAACGGCGGTGGTATTTCATCATCTTCTTTTGTTGTACATGCTTGTACATTCATTATCCATGATATATGTATGTGTGTGTAGAGAGGGAGAGAGAACGAGAGAGAGAGAGAGAAAGAGGGCATCAAAAATTATAAATATAATTCGCGAAAGTTTCTCCCATGTCTAGAACTAGGACTGCACTACATTTGTATATATACGGTATGGTTGTACATGGGCCACGGAATTTATTTCTTCCCGCTCTATATTTCACACACACACATACCCACAACTCAAGACAGTGTAGTAGATGTTCCTTACATAAGCATTTGACTTATCTCTCTCTTTAAGTCTCTCTCTCTCTTCCCTGGCATTTACAATTAGCATGTGAAGAAGGTTTTCTCTCTTCCTAACTTCCATCTTTCTCTTCTTTCTCTTCTTTCTCATCCTTTTACTTTCTCTCCTCTGTTTCACAGTGTCTGGCTCATTCTGAGACATCATCGTAATTAAAATTACTGCTAAAAAGTAAGACCAAGTGGATATTATTTAGTCTCTATCCCTCAAAGTACAAAAGAAAGTAGAGGGAAACGATCTCTCTCTCTGTCTCTTCTTTCTCCGGACTGTCTACACTATTTTGAAAGAGGAGTGTGCTTAAGCATGAAGAATTTCATGTAGAGGGAGAGTTGATTGTAAACGAGCTGTCGTAGCTCATCCTCATTGGCCTTTAAATGGGTACAATAAGGAAACTTTGGCAATTTGTGAATAGAAGCCAATTTAGTTGAGATCAGTATCTTAACTTTCCCTTGAAAATGAGACTCTCCTCTCTCTCGATTTATGGACTGTTACAAGGAAGAGGACTAGCACCACCGCCACTACCCTACTCTACTCTACACCGACTACTCTCTTTCTCTCTCTCAAATCATCAATATAATCTTGAAAAATTAGATCCATTACACGAATCATCTCAACTCTCCCTCACTTTCCCTACTTTCTCTCCCCCACTTTCTCCTGGCAGTAGGGGAGAACTCAAAAACAATTTATTCTAAAAATTCATTACAACTCCCAAACACATTTCACATTTTTTGTCCAAGCTTAGGGAAATCCTTCATCCTTTCTCCTCCTCATTTGTCCTCCATAAAAAATTTACACATTACTCTCTCTTCACTTTCTCCACCACTCAATGTCTTTACTAATGAGTCCCATAAGAGAATCCCTGTTATCTTCACACACACGAAATATGCTTCCATGTGTAGAAGAAGAGGGGCATCATTATCCATGATATACATATGTATATGCAAAACATTGCGCAACTCTCCATTCTGAATTTTGCATACAAAATTCCCGTACACATTGTACGTCCACGTGCATTGAGATAAGAGAACGGAAATGATGGAATTTTGAAATTTATTTTTAAAAATTCAGGAAGACAATTCCCAACTGTCCAACTGGACCAACCACACAAGAGTTACATCCATTAGATACATATTGTCCTCCATCTCCGTTCACATTTGTACATATAAAACGTCCTCACTCCCCGGCTGTGTTTGTGACTGTGCAAAAACGGACGAAATGTAAAGGAGAGGAAAATGTGTCCGCTGAGTGGAATTCAAAGGTGACTTTATTGCAGCAATGACTGTCGATGGCAGAAGTGAGGGGATTTGTGGAGAGAGAGGGAAGGAAAATGTATAAAATAAAATAAAAGGAGGAAGAACAAAGTCCAAAGCTCTGACTTTCACACACACTCGGTGGACACTAATATAGATGGTCTCTATCTCTCCCCCTCGCCAATACACTCTTCCTCCTCCATTTATATCTATACAAATATAGATGTAAGCCCACACACACACATTTATACGTGTCTCCTCCACTTTTACCAGAGTACAAAATGGTGGGATGTGTGTGCGTGTGTCGTGGAATCCGGGCTATCTGAAAGTCATCAAAGATAGCCCATGGATTGTAACTCTCCAATTCAACTACACAAATGTGAGACTCTCTCTCTATTTCATTTCCATCTATACTCCTAACCTCCACACTCACACACACATTCGCAAGCACACGCTCTTTCCCTTCCCCTTCCCCTCCCCCTTCTTGGGTTACAACCATCCGTGTTTTGTTTTTTCACCCTCAGAACATGATAAGATGGGCATGTTGGTGGAGGAGCCAGGATCCCACCTTCTTCTTTAACCCCGGCCTCAGTGTGTGTGTGTGTAAAGATACTCCCCATATATTTAAGATTCTAAGTAGAAAATGGGGAGAAAAGAAAGGAGAGGAGGGGAAAGCACATATCATTTGAAAGAGCACGCTTCACATGCTGTATAGCTTTCAGTACGTGCATGGGACTCTCTATTTGTCATGGTCGAAGGGAAAGGGAGCAACGTGACTGGGGTTCTCACAATACTTACTCTCTTTACCACGTTCACTCCCATCCAAAATACTTGTCTCTCCCTCCCTCCACACACACACACCCAGCCTCCATCCACGTCCTTCTCTCTGCGCCGCACACTAACAACGACTCGCTACTCCCTCTCTTTCCCTCTCCCTGTGTGCCTCTCTCTCTCCGTCTGTCTCTATGGACTTTTATTTTTTCTCGAAAAAAAATTTCTCCCCTCCATTCTCATCTCATACCCTTACATAATAATATTTGCTTGATATAGCATAGCAAAGAGAGAGCAAATTCATAATAGTCCCTGGTCTCAGCTTCACTTCACATGGCATGGGATGCCATGGGATGTGGAAGGGAAAAAGAAGAAGAAGACTTTTCCTCTTTATTCCATCTCTAACTGTTGGATGGTGGATGTACAAGAATTTTTCCTTCACTCCATTACCTTATGCTCTCCCTCCTCGTCTCGTGTGTGTGTATAGTCCTTTAAGGTATTTTTATATGGGTTATGCACACAGCTCATCCTTCTCCTGACTTCACACACTCTTCCCTAAATACAGAGAGTCACACACACAGAACAGAGAGAGAAGGGGAGAGAGATCAGAGAGAGAGCCTGAAGCTTCTCTCTTCTCTTGTGTGTGTGTGACTCGTCTCGGCTTCTCCAACATTTGTACAAAGAGGGAAAGAGTCAGAGCTGAAGTCGGAGTTGGAGCCAGACATCCAGAAAAAAAGAGAACAAAATGAACAAGACGACGGAGGAAGGATGATCCGTGTGTGTGTGATTCCTCATTATTTTTCTGTCTTTCCTCGTACGGCTCGTATTACTCATTAAAACCATGATAAGTCTTTCCTTCAATCACGATTTCACTTTCTCTCCATATAATTCTTGTCACTACACACATAAACACGGACACCATCCTATCTTTGTGTGTGTGTGTCTGTGTCGGGACATAATGTATGATGTACTTTTTATATAGAACCATCCTCCCTTCTGTATTATTATAAAGTAGAAGGGGGAGAATTCTGTAATACGTATTATATGATAGTACTATCATAGAATTACCAGAGACACTTTCTATATCCCCTTGTCCCCCTTTGTCCCTCCTCCTCTTCTTCTGCAGACAACAAAAAGAAGAAAAATAAAAATAAATCTGTGTGTATGTACATGTCTGCGTCACCAATAGGAAAGGGAGCACGCTGAAACTGGGACTCGTAGCTCCTCTTTCACTTTTGGTACACACACACACCCAACTCTGTTTCCCTCTCTCTTCTTCTTGGCTCACTTTCTCCTCTGGCGTGCGTATGAGGTCTATCTAAAAATCCTGTCCAAAAGACAGAGAAAGAGATGGAGAATTTGTAACGTGAGAAGGGGGGAAAGTAAAGGCTGAAGAGTGCAGAGAAGAGAAAAGAAAGAGGGAGGGAGGGAGAGGGAGAAGAGATGAATTTCGACGCCTTGATTTCTCCACACTTTCCACTTCTTTCTCCCTTCCCCCTTCTTCCCTTCCTCCGGTACTTGGATGATTGATGTGGAGCCAGGAAGAGAGATTCAATGGATGTGTGTATGTAAAGAATAGGAAAGCCTTGTGAACTCTCCTTATGTACAATAGAAGAGAGAGTGTGTGTGTGTGTGGAGGATAAAAAGTCTAGGGTCATGACATTATACCATTAATGATGATTGGAATCACATGAGATCAATTTCCACACGGACTTTTTTCCAGTTTAGAATTTCTAAAAGTCTACACACACACACACACACAAGTTGAAAGTTTGTCGGCAGCTGTTGGGACTGCATGGTACATGCACCACATAGACACACAATCCAAGAGAAAGAGAAAGAGAAGAGGTAGCTGGAAAGAGAAAGGGGAGTAGAGGGGGACATGCTAAACGAGGATTTAATGCGCTGGTTAACCTCCATCTCCCATCAATAACAATTTACAAACTTCTCACACTCTTTCATGCACATTCGACTGTGAGAAAATAGTGTATAAGATAAGAGTAATTTAATAACAAAGTTTTCATTTTAATTTCTTTCGGCCTCTTCTCCTCCCTCCTCATCATGACGTAGGCAGGGAGGCTCTTTCTCCTCCTCCTCCATGCCGACCCCAAGAATGAGGGACTTGACTGAGGGGGGAAATTAAAGTTTTCCTTACTTTCTCCTTCGGACTTCTCCGAAATTCCACACTTTCTCTCTAAATTTTTGACTGAGTGAGAGGTGGAGTGAAAGTGGAGAAAGTGTTCATTTTTGCGATGAAGTCTTTCTAGTGGGATTTTACAAAGTCAATCATAATTGAGGATACAAGCTAAAGACATTTTGGTGACTTGAGATTCTTACCATGTCCTTCCCAACTTTCCCTTCCTTCCTCTCTTCCTCTCCGTCTCAACCACAACAACAAGGAGAACAACATTTAGAAACTTTATTGACTTGTTGATTGGTTTGTAGTGTACTCTATATCTCTTTCTAATGTGGCAGGAGGAGGAGGAGAGGAGAATGGTAAAATGAAATGGTAGTTAGTGGTTGGCGTGACAACGTTAAGTTTCCCGTACTAAATGCCAAAATAAACGGCCATTATTTGTGGAACGTGGGTAAAAGAGCAAGACTCTGGGGGCTCATACTCCCACACACCCTCTCTCTCTCTCCCTCACACACACAAGGGCCAAGCCGGTCTAAAACCCAGGAACAAGTCAATTTTCTCATTCCCAATCCTCCTTCTCTCTTTATGTACTCGAAAGCGAAAGGAAAAGACTGGATTTTCTCTTGTGAGTCAAAATTTGTTCACCTTTGCTGAGTCGAAAAATAAAAAAATGAACAGTCATGATGGCTTTGACTAGACACACAATATATTTGGCTATTGAGGACTCAAAGGCCCGGGAAAAGACCTCACAAAGTCATAAGGTCCTTCACAATATAAGAAAGAAGAAGGAAATGAGTCTCTCATTTTTGTATTCCTTCCTCACAATTCAGACTAGACTCCGGGTTTCATTTGCTACCGCCATGCATCATACCATGTCTTTCCATGTACACTAATATCCCATCATAAAATATTGGGAAGGAATGTGCCTTAATTTTATAAATTTGTATTTATAAGGTTTGTGAGCTCGAAAGCTTCAGATGACGAGTCATAAAAAAAACTTTATTTCTTTTCCTATTTTTTTATTCAATTTTTTTTATATTCCTTTCCTCTTCAATATTATTTCGAGCAAAAAAAGCTGACTTTCCCCCACTTTTCCCCCCATACATATACATTAAAAGAGAGAAAAAAAGAGGCCATCATAGATCATTGTTACTTTGGTCCTTCAACATGCTTCACACAGCACAAACACACACGCACTTCAACTGCCTCTAGTATTCCCTCCTCTCCTCCCCTTCCTCGTAAAGAGCATCGTCATAAATGGACAAGATCTAATTAACTTGAAACAGTTTTCTCTCTCTCTCAGCTCTTCCTTCTTTTGCTCCAGAAAAAACAAAACAAAAGATTCATCTGGTTTGAAATACAATGGAGATTCCAGTCGGAAAAGAGAGCACAGCTCTTTTTTCACTCTGCTGCTTTCTTTCCCCTATAACATTCTGCCCCTAACTTATTGCCGATTTAATGGCTCTAATATTCCTTCTTTATTTTTACGTCCATAATTAAAATACAATATTTTGTATTCTCCCCCTCAAATTTATTAGACAGATTCCAGAAGGATAGACCCACACTCTTATATCCAGGATTATAGCGTGGGTTTAAGCTGGGGCAGACGGAAAGAGAGACATTTAATGGCTGATGAAAAGGCAGGAGTTGGCAAAGATGAATGTGAATATTATATTATATAGACTGGGTAGACTGTAGTCTGGATTTTTGATTTGTCCATATTTAGAAGGGAATTGGCTAATAGAGCGAAGAAACGAAGAGAGGGAGAGAGAGAGAGAGAAAGGAGGGTTCTCTTGATTGTGTAAAGCCATGTCATGCCGTTTACAGTGTGGTCTGTCCCCCTCGAAGCACAGAGAAAGCATGGAAAACACAAGAGAGAGGGAGAAAGACCTCTCATTGTGTTGTTCAGTCTGAAATTGAAATTACATGTAGTCCCTTTTATGGATGTACAATATTCTTTATATAATATGAGAGAAAGTAGAGAGAAAGAGAGAGAGAAAATGGATAGAGGAAAAATTACAAGCCATAATTTTATTTGCCATTTTCATCAGTGGATTAGAACCATAAATTAAAAGCTACGACTCTCTTGGGATTCTATCTAAAATGCAAATAGAGTGGTTAGAGATTTCTGTGGTAATTTGATTAATCGACTTGCTTCGACTTGTTGGCTCAAACCAGATTAGGATCCTGCCACCACTCCTCTCTCCCTCTCTCTCTCTCTCCTACCTTTCCCTCTCCCTGTCTATAAACATTGGCATATAAATACCCAAAATGTATGTATTTATATGGTTATAAATATAGATATAAATATATAGGAAGTAGAAAGCCTTTTGTTAGTTTTGCGAGCCAATCAGAGTATCCTATTCCTTCTGTCTCTTCTTGTCTGAGAATTCACACACAGAATCACACAGACGGATAAGGGATAAAAAATTTCACGGACTACATTCTTTGTGGGGAACTTGTGGAAGGATTTTGTTGAAAAGCTTTTTGAAAATTCATGAGGGAATTTTCACCAGAGTGAAAAGAGAGAAAGTGGAGGATGGTGGGTGAATTTTGTGGATTTGTGATGCAGTCAGAATATTTTCTCCCTGTTGTACGAATCAAATAAATTATCGAAAAGTTGATGAAGGGGAAGTGAAAGTGTGTGTGTGTGGAGGGGATGTACATAAGGAACAAAGGGGAAAGGTGTAGGCAGAAACACACACATACACAGAGGAAAATGTAGAGAATTTGGATTCGAAAAGTCCTCGTGTTTCAAGGGCATTGTGCAGAGGATGATGATGATTTGACAAGGCGATTGAGGTGGCAACAACATTATCAACGTATGGATCAACAGGGGAAAGTATAGAGAGAGTAGAGAGTCAAACAGAAAAGGAGGGAGAGGGAAGCAACGGAGCAAGGCAGGAGACTACATACTACATAGAGAGAAAAGAGGTATACTACACAAAGAGAGAGAAAGTCAAGAAGGTGTTGTCGAGTGAAGAGAGAATAAGCAATACGGAAATGATGGGAATCATCAGGACTGTCGGGAAATTAGGCGAGCATCTTTTGTCATGATGGAATTGAAATCCCTGTGTCTGTGTGTCTGTCCCCTCCTCTTTCTCCTAGTCCGCCTCACTCCACACTCAAGTATACACAAGCACTTGACAATGGACGGCCTTAGATGACTCTTTATTATTAGAAACGTCATTAAATGAAACACTTGAAAATGCCACCTTAACTATATACTATCCTCCTCTCCTCCTCTTTGCACATGTTGTATGAACATATTCATTTGTGAGAGAAAGAGAAAGCATTTCCAGGGACTCTCAGAGACACATGGCAACGGGTTGATATATACTTTATAGAGCCACTTGATATTACTTACGCAATAAATCTACTGTGGTCCTTCCTCTCACCCTCACACTCTATACTCTCTCTCACTTTCTCCTTTCCCTATCCCTCGTACAGACAACAAGGCATAAGACATGATTGCCTCGTTTAATAATTTTCTCCTCTCCCTCTCCTCTTAAATTGGATCGGTAGAGGAAACTGGCTACATATCCACCATACACACGCATGCACGAGCAGGACGGAAGGGGGAGGGAAATGTACGACGACGTCCTCACCTTTTCTCACCTTTTAATTGCCCTCAGAATTAAATTTAGTTTTGTTTCTACTCGAAATGAAATGCTTTCCCTCCCTTTCTCTCTCTATACAAATTTTGGATGGTATGTACGACATCCCGACTGAATTACACTCCATGTGTATACATTTGTATGTGTCGCTCCCTTCCTCTTTCCATCACATTAAATTTGGAGAGAGAGAGAAAGGCAGTGACAATTGAATAAGTGGTCATCATATGTCAACAGAGAGAAAGTGAGTGAGAGAGAGAATTTCCAGAGTCCTCCACACCCACCCGAACTGTAAATCCACTGAGGGAAATGAGACTCTTTTTTGCTATATAGATACTACACACCACAGCACCCGACTTTCACTTATGTACATTATACATAGTGATTGGCGTCGATCTGTGATGACGCTCCTTTCTCCCTCCTTTTGATATAAAATATGTAGGGAGACGGCAGAAAATGCTCTGGCTGCCCGCATGAATAGTCTTCTCCCATTGAGGACCAACCTAATGGCAAATGCCTAGCCTAGCTCCACTCCCTCCCTCCTCTATCGTCCTATGTAGTCTAAGGGGAAGAGAGAAAGTGAGAGAGAATATTTTCCTTTTATTTGAACGGCCGAGAAAGCTCTCAATCTCTCCTTTCTCTTTCTCCATAGAATGAAAGGTAGAGTATAAAAGACACTATACACATGGATAATATACAGAAGGGAGGGGGAGAGGGAAGAATTGACAGGAGCCACAGCGGAGTGACTTCAATATTCCCCCGCACAACGTGGATGATTGTCAGGAGTATTTGCTGGTAGTTTTTGGGGAGGGGAATGTCCCAAGAGACATCCTCAGTCTGTCATTCTATTTACTTGAATCTCCAACCACACACACACCCTCCCTCCCTCTCTCTCTCTCTTTTTCTCTCGTACATACACAAGCACACACGCAAAGATTATGATACTCCTCCTCTCCTCTACCGTATTATTTTCAATTTTGAAAAACTTTCTATTCTCTACCTTTTTTCATGAGGCCAGAATCAGATCAATCTTAATGACAGTTTGATACACTATTTTGTTTTCTTAATCACTTTCTATTTTAAAAAAATTATTTATAAAAAAGCTCTGCGTTAGGATGCCCGGGTCATTATTTGCGAAAGTGTGGTATGTACTCAGGTAGACATTTTGTACATTTCCATACATATAGATGGAGAGAAAGAGAATTACACTTTCTCCTGTACCTCCGTCTTCTTTCTCATGTACAAGAGTATCAGTATCCGCATCAGCTTTCACTCCAGATTTATCCCGTCCCACTCACTTATTTATGTCAATATTCTCTCATTTCACAATGGACTTGTCAACTCTCATTCCATCTTTCCTCCCTTCTCCCTCCTCTCTCTCTTGAATAATATGCAAATAAATAAAAATGTCTCAATCTCAAATCTCCAATCCCAAATGCTCTATTTATGGTGTAATACGCCATACACCATCCGCACACACACAGGAGAAAGAAAGAGTGAAAGTTGGGGAAAAGGGAAATACAAAAAAATAGTGTTGTGTAGTGGAATAAATAAAATTCTGAAGGGAAGATTACATGGGCAAGAGAGAGGAGAAAAAAAATATTGGAGGAGAATGAGATGTCAACAGACTGAAATAGATAAAAAACGGAAAGAGGGGACTAGAACATTTTAAGCTACTCCCCTCCCTAATAAACATCATATTGCACCATCTCCGTCCATACTGTAAACACATGGAACACATATATGGAATAGTCTCCAGAGAGTAGAGTGGTGTATAATGTAAATAAACCCAATCCTGTTGTGATGAAGAGGGAAAAAATAAGGTTTCTTCTCTCTCTCAATCCTCCTTGTGCTTTCCTAAATTTCACATTACATTCACATTCCAGGAGGAGGGAGGGGGGATGTATAAAAATGATTTAGTAATTTAGTTGATAATCAAAAAACAATTTGTTTATGCTTCTACACCCCCCAGGAAGACACCAAGAGAAAGAGAGAGAGAGAAAGTGTTTCCCTTCTCTTCCTAGTTTTTTTACTTGTTGAGACAACCACGAGATTTTTTTTTCGGTATGAGCAGGAAGAAAACGCTTGGAGAACACACACACACACTGGAAGGAAGGATATAAGAAAGAGATGCTCCAGTTGGGAAGCTTTTCTATGTATATGTACATGCCATGTGGCTAGTGTGGCGGCGGTGGTGGGGATCCAATCTGAGAGGCAATATAAGATTAAAACGCAATCACGCAAAAATCCCAACAACAATAACACATTCTCTTCCTTCCCTTTTTTTCTTCTTCTCCCGTCCTCCTCACACACTCCCCCTCTTTCTTGTTTTGTTTTCCTTGTTGGGGAAAGTGAAAGTAGAGAAAAGCCAGAAAAAATTGGGAAAAAAGAGAAACCAGTCTGGAAGTGCAAGTGTTGTGTGTGTGTGTCTTTGAGTGTGGAGAAATGTCGGCTGGTCTGGATGGACGGGGAAGTGAAAAAGAGAAAATTTTATATACACTGTATATGTACATATATTGTTATTGCCAATGCAGGCATTTTTCCCTACTTCACCATCTTTCCTGGGCACATCTGGCAATTCTAATCGAGGAGAGAGGAGGGACGAGAAAAGAACAGGAGGTGGTTCTTCTCTATATATTTTTTCCCTTGGATTCCTAGCTTTTTTCTTCCTCCTCCACTTTTCTCTTCTTTTTTCTTCCCAACGAGTCTCACTACTTTGGCGTGTATGTGTGTCTGTGTAGATGGATATATGTAAAGAGCGAGAGAGAAGGAGGAGAAAGCAATAGCAATAAGCAGTTGGAGTTGGGAAGTAAACAGCAACTTTGGATTCCAATGGCAGCAGGAGGTTCCAAAAGGCTGACTTGAGCTATATTCTATAGAGAGAAAATGGGGAAGAGGGTAGAGAGTAGAAGAGGAAGGGGAAAGAAAGAAATAATTATCGGCTTGAATTTTAATTAAATTCTGCCATCTTCTAGGTCCTCCTCGTCTCTCTCTCTCTCGTTTGGTCCGTCCCCTCGAGGCATGCCATGTCTTTGTAATTAAACTCATTATCATCCATGATGATCCATTTGACTTCCCGCCCTTCTCTATCTGTATAATGTAGGAGAAATCTCTCCCTTTCTGAAGAATATGTACAGACTGTATTAGTCTACAGATTAAAAACGACACACACACACCAAAGAGTGAGAGAGACTTGGATGCGATGGGCCGGAGAAATGGGGGAGGGAAAAAAAGTCAAATTCCTCCCAAAGGAATTATATCAAAAGTGGGATGAAGTCGTGCCGTTTTCGAGAAAATTCAGTGGGAGGAAGAGGAAGAAGAGGCGGGGAGGGGCGGGTAGGAGAAGCAGAGAAAGTAGGATGACTTGATCTAAGACTAAAACTAAAATCTCTATATCGAAAAAAATTTGCAGTTGACAAAGTTTCCTCGTAAAAAAGACGAAGACACACACACACAATGAGAGAGAGTGAGGGAGGGAGAGAGGAATGATGAAGAAGGAGCAACTTTTCATTGTTCAAACTTGTCAAGGTTAGAAGTTGGAAAGTTGAAGAGATTCCCTCATTGTCTGCGTGTGTGTGTGGCTCTTCGTCATTCCTATTAGTCCTCTAAGACGTGACACACTTTCACTAAAAAGGAGAGAGAGAGGAGAAATGCGTTGTTTAGATAATTTTTCTTTCCCCCCTCTCACAATTATTATAATGATGATTGAGAAGGGACAATGGGTTAATTGGACGTTTGTTTTATAATCCCCCAATGACACCTTTTCTCCTTTCTCCATATTCAGTAATTGTACGTTTCCAAAAAAATTCAGGTGTTCTCAAAAATTCAAAAGTATTTGGCTCAACTTTCACCTTCGAAGAACTCTCAGGTTTAGCCGTTCCAATTCTAAGTATTCCAATATGTTCTGTTAAATTCCTTTTAAATCAGTTGAGCAGCAATTGTCCTCCCCCATATAGTCTCTAATTAAAGCTGTAAGCCTCTCATATTCTTTTACTATCCTTATCTGTCTGGGGAAGATAAAAGGAGGGAAAGAGAAAGTGGAAGAAGTAAGGGAAGAACAGCGAGAAGAAACTCAGTTTTACTTCAGTGTCGTTTTGTGTGACTGGCACAAAATCAATGCTGGAATATGACTGGATGTGTGGATACTTTATGTATAAATAAAGAGACATGAAAATAATCTCCCTCATCCTTCTTCTCTCCTTCCCTCCTCCCCTTTTTTTGGGAATCCCTTTATTCTCTGATAAAAAGCTGGAACAAGAAGGCAAGCAGAGAGACGCACACACATACCCAGGGAGAGAAAGGGAAGAGCCGCGCTGAGCTGAGGGAAAGTAGGGAAGAGGATATAAAAAGGGGATGAAGAAGAGAGATGCGTCAAAAAAGTTTGCAATTGACGGATGCAAGTTAATGGGAGGAACTGTGAACTAAGTTCTGTTTCATGCTCAGTTGTTCCAAGGTTTCATGCATGCATCCCTCCCTCTCTCTCTGTGGTGTGTGTTTACACACATATATATACACATATGTGTGTGTGTTTGTCTGTCGTCACTTTGTACGACTCTCTCAGAGATGAGTTCGACTCGTGCTCCAGTGTAATGGAGGGTTATGTAAGAATAAATAAATATGAAAGTACTACATGAAAAAGAGAGAGGGAGGATATTTGGGACTATTATAAGACACACACCGTATCCATTAAAATGAAGGCTCGGGGCATCTGTTTTACCACTCTCCAATTAACGATAGAAGACGAAACTATTTTTTTGTCAAGTGGATGTTGAACAAAATATAAGAATAAGAATTATAGGAAAGCACAACTTTCTCCAGAAAAACAGGCTATAAGAGAAAAAAGGTTGTAAAAAGTCTGACTACGGTATATCCATGTGGATATTTATGTACGGAAGGAATTGAGTGAGGATACTAGAAAAGCTTTTGCTTGCGGGTTGGATGAATCCATGGAACGGAATGAAATGGTTCATCTGATATCTCATCTATACCCTTCTCCTTCCTCAATATTAACGACGAGAGACTGAAGAGAGAGAGAGGGAGAGAGGGAGAGAAAAGAGATGGTGAATGAAGAAACATGGGAGAAGAAAACTGGGACTCCTTGTGTTCCTTTGCTAACACAATCAAGAGTCTGGATCTCTTGTCCTCCACACTCCGCTCGTTGATTTACGGCCTTTTCTCAAGCCAAAGCCTCCTCCAAAAACTAGCTCACACCCACCCCAGCCCTATCCTTCCCTCCCTTCCACCTCTCAACATCCACACACACACAACATCAACCCACACACACAGATAGAAGTATGGCTCCCCTATTATCTGTTTGTGTGGACACTACCATGAATTTCTTTTATTAAAATGTTAATTCTATTTTCATCATTTTCCCCTCCCTTTCTCTTTAATTTTTTTCTCAGCCTTCTCGCTGTCGTATTGTGTGTGGGTAGGGAAAAAAATTATGAGGATTTTCTCCCCTCTTCTTTCCCCGACTTTTCTTTAGTGTTAGGGTCAGAGTCATAAATGGGAAGGGAAATCAAACACACATACGGTAAGTACGGAACACATTCATTCAGGGAGAAAGTAATATAAATTTTGACATTTTAAAAATAAACCAGTTTAGTTCTCTCTTCTTTAGGATTGAGAATTTTCCCACTCCCTCTTTCCCTGTCTGTTTGTAGATTATAAACAGACGGATAATACTTGTGTACAACACACACACACATTTACACAGAGAGATAAGAGACAGATGGAAAGTGCTGCGTCGGCTGTTGTTATGAGTGTTGACGCCATCAAATATGAATGTGCAAAAGTTTTTTTTGTTGGGGCTGGTTGGAATGTGAGAGAGTGAAAGCAAAAGCAAAAAATATGAATATGAGGGAGTGAGATGGAGGAGGAGGAAGTTTTAGAAACAGTTTTTTGACCATTATCTTTCTCTCTCATAATGCGGTTCAAAAGCCTTCTTTTCCCTTTGACAAAAAAAAGCTTTTGAATTTTGCAGTGCTCTTGACGGGCTCGTTCTTTCCTCTCTCTCTCTACTTCTACTACTGAAACAGTGGAAGGCTGGTTGGGTGGGTGGTTTGACTTTCAACTTTCTCTCTGTCCAAGAACTAGGAAAGCACGTCGTTGATGAGGCCATTTAGTAAAATATCCATGGGCTCAACACGGACCCGTCCACACACACAGTGTGTGTGTATGCGTAGAGTGAGAGGAGAAAGAGTTGGGAAGGACTAGTCCCCTGACCATCTCATGATACGGTCATCACGGCACACATAAAAGCAAACCATTTTCGTAATAACCAGAAGAGAGAGAGAAAAGAGTTGGACTGGAAGGAAAGCAGAACCAGCCGGTCTCGTCACCGGCTTTCTCGTCTAGCCAAATCCAAGTTTATGTAGTGAAATAAACGTGAAGACTCCTCCTCCCCACTCAGCTGTGTGAGTGTGTGTGTCTAATTTAATCATGAGCATTGACCACTCACTCTCTTTCCCCGTTTTTTGGCAGTTTCGACCAGACCTACAAAAATTTGGGTGTGGACTATGTTGTAGTGTTGTAGGAGGTGGGTGGGTGGGGGTGTGGGGACAAGCCGTTAAATACAATGAGTCTACACATGACATTCCATTGAAGGTACCTAGATGTACTTTCCCAGGATAAGGAAAAATTTGTGTCTGTGCTGAATTAATTGTACAATGAGTGTCTCTACAGTATGGAGCAATTTGTTTTGAACATTTTGCATTTATTTTTTTCCAAAGCGTACGATTTCAACTGCGTACATCAGCAAAAATAGTTGCAGAAAATTTCATTTTCTGCGAAATAATCATCGGAATGAGTGCAAAATTCCAGCTCAACGATTCACTGAGGTTAATTTTGAGAGACGAACAGGATTTCCGTGAAATTTTGTACAGAAAAAAAATTTTTCCAGGAAAGAAAAATTGTTGCTTCTTAATGGATGAATTTTGTATTCATTGTATATATTTATCCCCCTTTAGTACTGTCCACGTAAGGAGCTTAAATAACTGTTAAAGTTTTTGGAAAGGGATGCCATTAATAAATGAGATAAAATCAATATTATGACAATCAATTAAATCATTCTCCAGAATAAAAAAATATTCTAATAAAAAATACACCAACTAATTTATTAAATATCTAGTTGAAAATAGAAAAGAAAACTTTAGAAATAGTTTTGCTACAGTAGTTAAATTCTAAAAACCCTATTAAATCCTAATCAGCACACATATAGGCATTTCTGCTGTCAGTTTTAATAAACATTACTGAACTGAGGTCGAGTCATCCCAGAGAAATGTTGAGTCTCTTAACTTTCCAACCTCTTTTCATATATCGATTGACATAGTTTTCTCATAACAAAGCCTCTTCATTTATCCCCATTTCTAGGAAATTTGTCAACTTTTCTCAAAATTGAATTAAATCCGCTTCAGCCTTGAATTTCATCCTAATGCTCGAAAGCTCTCTAATTCAAAATTTTTTTCTTAAAAAAAAGAAAATTAATGAGACTTTCACCGAATCATCCTGTCTGCCAGGAAACTCCCTCACAGACACACAGTGTAAATATGAGTGTTAAAAAATTAATAAAAAAAACTTTGCCCTGTCTCCCTCCCTTATTCTACTCCACCTCTTCCCCCTTGAAGTACAGAATTTTGTATTCTATAAATAAAAAGTGAATAGACTAGACAAGTTGTATGTACACACACACAAGTACACAGTCCGGACTTTGTACTTGAGTACGCGGAGAAAGTGAGCAAGAGTTTTGGATTTTGAAGTAGATGTAAGTTGAAAAGGAGGTGGAGAAGAAGAAGGAGGAGGAGGGAAGTAAGAGAAAGCTGTAGGCTGTGTATAGACTGTGGCTGAGGTTATGTAAATAAAATTAAGTTTGAAATTGAGTTTGTCATGTTGCAACTGTTCAGGAGGGATGTGGAAGTGTAGGGGCAATAAAGGGAAAAGAGGAAATAAAGCTCGACAATGCTCTCCCTCCCTTTATTCGTGTGTCTCCACTCTTCCCTCTCATCTCGGAGGGAAAGGACGGAAGGGGGCAGGTTCTTGGGGAAAACACACACACACACACTCTCTCACTGTTTAGCCAAATAAGTAAGAGGTTAAAAGCGGGGAGGGGAGATAGAGCTAAACTAACTGGGGAACAGCCTGGGGATGGTCAATAAGAGAGCATATTATGAGAGTCTTAATTACACCATCATCATCGTCCTTATGTAATACTACTTTCACTCTCACTCCCGCACGTCTTACTCCCGCGAATCCAAGTCCCTCCAAGCTCCTCCCTTATAACATACATACTCGTTATAAGTGGAAGGTGGATGGGTGTGTGTGTGGCAGGAAAGGGAAATCCCATACAAGTCAATTGAGAATGCAATCTGCGTATACGTCCTCAACTTGGAAAGTGGAGTAAAAGCCAAGGAGAGTCTTATCACCAGAACCGTTGCTATTTCCCCCTGACTTTCTCCCACTCTCCTTCTCAGAAATAATCACAAGTCGAGTCGAGTTGAGACTTGCTTCTCTCTCTCTTAATTGGATCCACCTTCATCTCTAAATACAGACACACTTGAACTCTTCACTCCATTCCATCCCAACCTCCCAACTCTTACTTTCCTCTCATTCTCCCAGTTCATGAGAGGTGTGTGTGTGTCACCTTCCCCCTTCCACTGTCTCTGAAGTAATATCTTCTTCTCGTTCTCTGTATCCCTCTACATATTTTAGTTGTACACAAAGAGGGCACAGAAAAAAACTTTCATTATTCCCCTCCATACTCCTCTCTCTTCGGTAGACAAGCTTGGAACTTAGAGTGGAGAGTCTCTCTAGAGACCAAGAAAAGGGAAAGGAGGAGATGGACGCGGAGGAAGGTGATGTAAACAAATTAAACATCCAATGAACGGAGTCTGGGTGGATGTACGTAGAGATGTATGTACACAATTCTTGTAATTGTAACGAGACAGGGTTCGTCTTTTCTTTTCCTTCCACATGTACGGATCGGTATGTATGGAATATCGTCCGTATGTGACATTGAGAAATTGAGCTGATTTGGATGGGTGAGGTGAGTGACCATGATTATCAAGCTGACGGAGAAAGTTTGGAACTTTATTTTAAAATCTGTGATTAAAAAATTTGTACGTCTTCGAATATTGAAATTATTAGTCTAAAAATTGGCAGATTTGATAAATTTGAATGTAGTGGACTATAATTGTAATTTACCCTTTACCAAATATACAGCTTTAAAGTTAATTACATAACCACATCACACATTGGCACACACACACCATTTACTCCCTCTTTTCCATCCTCACTTCCGCCGCAGTTGAGAGAGAGTCTAGAGTGCTCTTGCACAAGAAATGTGACAGTGAACAACAAACGTGTGTCTATATTACGGTCACATTTATAAATAGTGAGAAAGAGAAAGTTCAAAATGTTTAGTGTCTACATTATGTAAACTACGGAGATTTCTCTCTGCGTGTGTGTGCTCGGCGGCTCACGATGTGAGTGGGGCGGAAGAGTATAAATTTTTGAAAAAAATCACAGTTCCACCATTAAATTTATTTCACACACACTCACTTTCTCTCTCTCCCTCTTTGTCCCTATTTGGCTCTACATTTGTTATTGCGTGAGTGTGCTGGTGATGTGCCATGCATAACCATTATACTTTAAAACAATTTTTCCCTCTTCGTTGAACGATGTGAAATGTGAATCCATCAATTATGTCCCACCCCATCTTCTTCCTCCTATCCTCTCTTCTCCGTCCATTTCTTTTCTATATGGCTGTGTAGATGAATGTAAATGTGCGTGGAGGAATATAAATGAAAGATGGTTGATAACTCAAGTGAGTAGTCAAGAGAGAAAGCAGAGAGAGAGAGAAAGGAAGAAAAGAAGAGAATCGTATATGATAGTTATGTAAAAGAGATGATTTAATACGTGGCTAATGTGTGGATAAGGAAGACAAGTGAGTTTTAAAAGTCGTTGGGAAGCACCTCCACACTCAAAGTCACACACACAAAACGTGCATCTCTTCATAACGTGCATACCTCTACAATACGGGTAGAGTGTAAGTAGTAGCCCCCATAGTACAGTATAAGGCGGTGTGCTTTTCGTTGAGCCATCCGGCCATCCGGCCCCGGCAACTTAATTTTCAAAGTTAATTCAACAATGTTCCCCGGGGCATTATAAATTCTTCGTGCAAAGCCTTAAGTGTCCCACAATGAAGATGGAGGATGAACAATAGGAAGGAGAGTCGTGACATCCATAAGCTGTGAGTTTTCCTCCTCCTCCTTATTTTTCTCACTATTACATTCCATTCCTTTAGATCCTCCTCCTCCCCTCCCCTCTTTGTCTCTGTGTCTGTGTGGAACGTGGAAAATTTTATGAAACCTTGGGTACTCTCACTCAGATTATCCTTCCTCCCTTTCCCCTTCTCCCTCCACTTAAATGCTAAATGTATTCCAGGTGAAGCTCTTTACAACTTTCTCCACCCTTCCACTTTATCTTCCCCCCTTCTCTACTCGCTATTAATGTTAATTCTCATTTGGATTTTTTTAAAAATTTAAAATAGAATCAAGTCAGCTTTCCCTTGGATGACATGACGTAGCACAAGAAGGTAAAACATGTCCCTACTTTCTCCGCTTTATGTATAGTTTTTTATTTTAACATACGAAAGAATTTCTTGACAACTACAAGCTAGACGCCATGTCTGTCAGATTGGCTGTGTAGTGACCGTTGGATTTTTTACACGTAATTTATACGCATGAAAATTATATAATCATCTGAGGTGATTCACCTCTAATCTCAATCCTATTCCTTCCGCTCATATCCTCCTCCTTCTTTCTCTCATTGTTCTTTTCAACCGTTATTAATTTTCCTAATGGCACCCCTCTTCCACTTGAGCATATACATTTTAATTATTCAATTCTCACAGTTTTAATTTTCCACTTGTTTTTTTCTCTCCCCTCCTCTCCCTTCGAGGAGTGTATGTGTCTAATTTTATTTTTCAATTTAATTTGAAAAGGGAAAGTGATTTATTTACGATGTTCTCCTTGGTCCTCCAAAAGAGCATAAAAAGAGGGACAAAGCGGGAGACAATGTAAAAGTGAAAGTGGAAGGGAGAGAGGAAGAAAAGAGACAAAATTTTTACTTGATTCTGGAGGAAGGCAATAATAAAATTATACTGGGGGAAACTATTGTATACATTTTTTTTTCAAAGAGGGGAGAGGAATATAGAAAGAGGGAAAGAGATACAATGTAAAGATAGTGTACAAAATCCTCATAAGCACCTACATATATTTTGTCTCGACTGTCGTTTATGTGTACGGGAGGAAGTAAATAAATTAGGGGGAGTGAAAGAATGTGAAAAGTTGCCAGAGTACTTTTAACAACGTTAAACCATCCAAGAAAGTCGAGAAGGAAAATGAAAGTAAGATCTCCCCTCTTCTCCTTTTTAACGTGCAAAACTCTCTCTCTCCCCTCCTCCGCTATGTATGTAAGAGTATCTCTTCAGTTAAAAACAAGAGCTTCCCCTGCCCAACTCCCTCTCACCCACACACACACACATCTCCTCTCACACACCATCCCATACCACACGACGACAGTCTCAACGAGAGCATTAGTAGTAGCCCGAAGAGAGCCAATTTAAAAGCATGAGATGGAACTAAAATTCCCTGTTTATTACACACACGACACGACACACACATACACATAATTTCTCTTACCCGGCCTCCCGCAATATTCTAGGAGGAGGAGAGAGAGAGAGCTCACCAAAATTACGGGCTAACTATATGGGGAAGAGGAAAAGATTCATTGTAAATTCCCAAGTCAACTTAGCAGCAACTCTATTGTCTCCACTCCACCTCATAAATATTAACCAACTTCATTTTCATTGTTATCCTTCTTTCCCTCTCCCCCTCTATAACAAGGAATAACAAATAAGAGTGAGAATTTTTCTCTCAGTCCCTCTCCCTCTTTTTGCATATAAATTTTTTTGGCAAAGGACAAAAAAAATTTGGATACAAAAAAAGAAGACATGGACAGACTCAGGTAAAATTTACAAATTGTGTGTGAATGGAGATTTTCTACACACACTCTCTCTCTCTTTTCTCTAGGAAAAAAAGTTGTGTCTTAAAAAAGTGGGAAACATTAATCATATTATAATACAGCAATCAATATTTAATCCGAGTATTTACACACAAACGCTCCTCTCTTGTTGCGAAAACATTGACGAAACACAGAAAACCACCACAGCCTACACATAACAAATGAGTATTAAATCCCACTGCGTAATTTTTCAAAACACACCACACTCCCTTCTCTCTCTCTCCACCACTTTGTCCATTAGAGTGTCAATGGGTTGTCGCTTCAAATCTTTCCATTGTTTTTGTTTAATGCCTCGGATTGCGTGTATATTTAATGCTTTCCTTCGTAAACACACACATACAGAGTGAGTGAGGAGAATGAGGAAAGAGAGAAGGATAGAAGGGTAGAAGAGAAAAAACTAGAGTTGTTCACATGCAGAGGAGGAGAGGAGAAGGGAAAGATTGATGTAGAAGAGTATGGGTCGAGGAATGGGCTTTTGGAGCCTCTACTTCTTCTACTCGAGTATTATCCCCACTCCTCCTCTTGTTGTTTTCTAAGTGTTTAGTTGTACAAAAAAGGGGGAGGAGGGAGGGAAAGAGGGATCCAAGTAAAAAGTTTTCACTAAAAGAGCCAAAGAGAAAAGAGGAGAAAGTGAGAGAGAAGGAAGAAAAATTGGGAAAGGGCAGAGAGAAAGTGGGGACGGCATGCAATCTTATGGTGGTGGTGGTTGTATGGTTCACTACCCTGTACGGCTTGACAAGATGCTAACACACACACACAAGAGAAGAGTGAAAGAGAAAAAATATAGGGCAAGAGGAGAAAGTGAAGTAGAGTGCATGTGTGTGTGGGTTCTATGACTGTAGTGTAATGTAATGGTCATAGCTTTGGCTATGACCACCACTGTGTGGACAATGGGCTGGCATAGTGGCTTAGGAAAGAGAGAGAGAGAGAGATTGTGTGTGTGTGTGAGGCTTGAGGAGCGAAACAATAAAAGGGGGAGCCGCCCAATGTTTTCCCATCAACCGTCCCTATGGTTTATTGAACAAGGAACCTGTCTCAACCTTTTGCTGATGCCCTCTGCCTCTGCTTGGTTTCTCCTTGTGAGTGAGTGTGTGTGCATTTATACTAGGCTAGAAGATGGGTATATACAAAGAATCTTTTGGTTAGGTATGTGGAAGATTGTTGAGCAAACTGCTGGGGGTTTTGAGTTGCCTCTGTGTCAGTCCTCCGTCTTTGTGTGTGTGTGTGTGTTAGTTTACAAAGTGGAAAAGAGTAAATACCTATACTTAAGCCTTGTGTACAGTGAAGAGAGGCGTGCACACACATACACACACAGTACACACACACGCTGGAGTGTTGTACACTCCAATGTGTATAGACAAGTATGGAAGAGGATATAAGAGGAAGGAATAAGAAAAGCTCATGTTTAGATTTAGCTAAAGTTTCTCTTTCTCCTCCTCCACACTTTCTCTCCCCACATAAAGAGCAAGAGAGAGAAAGGAGCGGCGGAGAGGCACACACAAACATGGAAAGGCGGGATTGTGAGGAGGAATGGAGGAAGAATAGGATAGATGGATAAGGATGTATGGGTATTTGGATGGAGTGAGAGAGAAGAGGGAAGAAGAATCGTCGGTTCGATGGCTAAGGCTAAGTAAAGTGAATGAGTCTATGAGTCTCACTGAGAAAATCTTAAATTCCGGACCCTCCGTCTTAATGCTTTCTCTTACCAACGCCCGTCCTCCCATCACCAACACACACACACACACATCCACAAGGCAGTGTGTGTGTAGTGTAGTGTGTGCTGTTGCTCCCTGTCATTCCCTACAGCCTTGAGCTTGAGTAGAACGCGAGAAAGGTTCGTTTTCCCCGGCTTGAAAATCTCTCGTATGCATCATTCCACTCTCTCTCTCTCTCTCTTCATTTTCCCCTTTCTCTTCTCTTTAGTCTTTCCACTTTCTCCTCTCTCACTCTTGTATTTGTGTGTGTGTTTCTTATACTCACTTGAGCAACGAATTTCTCTTTGTCTCCATCCTCCTCCTCCATTTCTTTCGCAGCTCTCTCTCTCTCTGGATGTGAGAGGAGGAGAGCAGGAAATCCACAAACTTGAGCAACACGAGACGAGTCTTAGTCTCAGAAAAGAGAGAGAGAGCTGGTGTATTTGTGTGTGTCTCACAACATGCCATCACTATGGCCTTACTCATGTTTCACTTGACTCTCGAGTCCCTACAAACTCCAAACTCGAATTGTTATAACTTGGAACGATACTGTACGCTCTGGTCTGTATCCTTTCTTATTTTGTGTATTAGAACCCAAAACCCACTTTCCCACCTACAATGTGAGCCAATAAGACCCCCCTCACCTCCTTTTCTCTGCCTGTGTGTGTGTGTCTTTTGTACAAAACATATGCTGGAACATTGACAATTGGACAGGAGGGAAAAAATATTCAAACATTTCTCTTTCCCTTTTCCCTCTACACTATTCAATTACCAGTCCTCGTCTAAACCTTCATTTTTCACTGAGGACTTTCTCCCTACACAAGGCAAGGAGAAAGCCTTTACAAAAGAAAAACGTTCAGTGTTAACATGCCCGAGTAGAGTTGAGCACAAGACTTGTTTTTATAAAATATTCTTTTCTACCCAACAGAAAGAGGAAGGAAAAGAAACATGAGGGAAACGTAGCAGATATAATCATTCATCAGTGATCTGTATTAATCCCCTTGTCTCTCTCTCTCGTCCCTTTTCTCATTTCCACTGGAGAGAGAGAGAGAGAAAGTAGGAAGAGGATATTGAATCATCAAATTTAGGAAAAGAATAAACATGTAAAATTTCCTATATATTGTACATTTACATTTTTTTCAACTCCCTACTTCTTATTTTTTTTAAAAAAAGAAATTACACAGTCGACAGTAGAATTTGTGTATTGACAAAATGAATTTTCTTATTTAACTTCCACTCTTTCCCCTTTCCCCTTAATCTTCCATCAGAGCTGAGCTTCGAGCGTCATATGGCGAAAAGAAGACGGAAAAAATGAAAGAGAAGAGTAAACAAAGAGATGGGGGAATACAAATCTTTTTTTATTTCTTGTCATGCCCTTTGTCAAAAAGACGGGGTTATTAGTGAGAAGGAAATTTGACAGGAGAAAGGAGCGGAGCGTGTGGGAGGAAAGCTTCAAATTGTCATACATGAAAATTGTGTGCCTCTTATTCGCTCTCTTTTCACCATTCGAAGAGAACAAGTTTTTTTTCTTTTTGCCTTTTTGGTGCGTTGCCACAGTCCTATGCATCACAATTGAGATTGGCTTTTATTAAATTGAAGAGAGATAACAAGTCCATGAAATTAAATTGGCTCCAGCTTGTTTAGCCCATCGTCAATATAATAAAAATAAAATAAAAAGTAAAGTAGTGGACGCTCAATGAGATCATAAAGTAGATCGTGTGTGTGTCTGTGTGTGTGTGAAGATGCGTTGGGAGTACTTGGAATACAAAAAAGGAGAAATGCACACGCATCCGAGTACAGGAGTAGAAGTCGAGAGACAATATAAGGGTAGATCAAGACAGAGAGGGGAAGATGAGAAGGGAAAGCAGGAGCAGAGGAATGGAGGGGGAGGATGAAGAAAAATATAGGGTTCGTATGTAAGAGAGAATGAGATTAGAATAGGTCCATTTGTAACCCAACTTAATATAATCGGGGGCTGTAACATGTCAAACTTGTTTCAAGAGGCCTCCTCCTCACACACAGGCACACACAGGCACTAAACTTTGTGTCAATACTTGTCTACGTACTGGGGAGAAAGTGGAGATCCTCCAAATGTACAAAGTACAATGGGAGAGGAAGGAGGAGGAAGAGGAGGGAGAGAAGGAGTCGCCGCCTTTTATATGGAGGGAGGCATGTAAATTGTTCGTATAATAAAATATTGTAATGGGGGGATTCTGTGTCGAAGAATCAAGGAATTTGTATGCATTCGTCATGCGGCAGTTAAGCTCTGTCTAAGAAGACGAAGAATTCCAATATGCTTTCCCTCCCCTCCTTTTCTTAAAAGGAGAGACAAGTCTTCGTGTGTGTGTGCGTGTGTTTAGGCGTCTTTGTTGAAATGAGCCGCTGCTTGCCGTTGACCTATTAGTGACATATGGAGGAGTATAGAGGAGGAGGAGAGAGAGTCAGACCCATTCCACTTGGCAACTTATTCGATTCGACTTTCTCCCCTCTTTCTTTCTCATACACACACTCACTCTCACTCTCAAATACAGAAGGTTTATAGTGGAGTTTGGAAGGCGAGAGAGAGAGTGTGTGTGTGTGGTATGAGAAATGTAGTGGAGCATCAAGATTTGACTGGCCCCACTTGGACTCTTGTGTAACAGGGGAGATGAGATTCCCCCTGTTTGTTATCGGAAATAGACGGAGGCTAAGGAGGAGAAGGAGGGGGCGGGAAAGGGAAAGGAGGAGGAGGAGAGTTGAGTCGAAGGAATTGGAATTGGAATTGAGACTCCTGAGGAATGAGCTTGAGGAGGAGAGGAGGGGAACGGCCACTTTATCTTGTATTGTGAGATCTACGGATGTTACAACAGTCAAGACCATTTATGTGTGTGTATGTGTGTGTACGTATTATAGCACAGTTTGATATGGGATGGACGGTTTGATTGTGAATACACATACACACACACATAAGTATATCAGAGGAGTTAAGAAATGAATCGAAAAGGGAGAGAAGGTGCATTTTTGAAAATACACGAGTTCTGTGGTGAATGCCAGGAGATTGGCTTCGCTTGTGCCTCACTGCCTCCTACACTTGTACTGATGCTCGTGTGGCGTGTGTGTACGTGTGTGTGTGAGAGAGAGAGATGTGTGGATGCAGATGCGGAAGTCTTTATTCAGACTGTTTGAAAAGGAAGGTCAAAAAGTGTACCATACATCTCTCTCCTTTTCTCCCCCGCCACACACACACGTATAGACATTACATACACACACACGAGTTTGTGGGATGAAAAGCAGTCGAATTTCTCTTAGTTTTCTTGTGAAAGAAAATGAGGAAGAAAAGGATGGAGGGAAGGGAGGAGACTCATAAAAAAGTCTGGGGATGATTTCTCCGAGAGAAAGATGAGGAGGGGAGGTTGACTGCTCCACATACTTGGCTTTCTCTGTATGGAGTCAGCTGATATGGAGAGAGCCATTTTCCAAGCCAAGGAATATTGGCATTGCCATACTTACACATCACATCCCTCTTCTCCATTCTACTCTTTTTTTCTCACAATATTCTCGTCAAAAAAATCCCAATTCTTCCTCCTCCCCATTTTTAACCAACAAACAAACCAGGACAAGGGAAAGAAGAGGCAAGTCAACCATCCACCTCCGTCCAAGGAGAAAACTCTGATCATCATCCTTCCAGCCCGGGTTTTACACAAACTCATCAAACTCTTTTTCTCTCATTTTTTTCTTTATGGATGTTGTAATGTGAAGCTTTCAAGGGATCTTCAGGCAAGAAATTTGTACACAATATTTCCCTTCTCTCTTCAAGAAAGGGAAAGGAAAGACTGGGGAAAATTGTTCTCCTTCCTTGTCGTTACCATGTGCTTCCCAAAAATTATGACAAGTTAACTGTCATTCAGACGAGAGGAAGGAAAAAGAGAGAGAGGGAGAAAACTATTCAAACTTTGCCCCACATGATCCATCCTTACCATGACGACTAGTGTGTGTGTATGTTGTACACATGGAGACAAGGAGTGTCCTTCGCATGTAGACAGTCTCTTTTGGTACAAAGAGAAGGACGTGTAATATGATCCAACGTACCAATAACGGCCTCTCTCTCCTCTCTCGCTTTCTCTCTGTGGCCTTGAAGGAAAACATACAGGGCTATTATAATACGATTCCCTCTTTTCCTCCCCCCTTCTTCTCCCTCAATGGTAAATACAAGTGTAAGCTGGGACTGTGATTTTAGCTCAGAATCCTTTTTTCTCTGTCAGCTCTGCTCCTCAAGAAAAAAAAGAGGAGTGATGCTTTTAAAGTGGAAGAAGCAGAGCTTCCATTAGAGAGGTACCTTATAAAGAATTCTGGATAGACTAAAGTGGGAGTGGTGGGATTGTGTGTGTGTGGAGAGTTTTTTTGGTGCGTCCTTACGTACGTATGTACCTTGAGAGTGGAGTTTGGCGTAGCATCTAAAGATGCATGGGCACACACACAGACACACTTTCACTCTATCTCCAAATTCATCAACATTTCAAGGGTAAACAAGAAGGAGGAGAAGAGGGAAGAAGGATGGGACCCTTGCGGAGGTCTGAACTCAGTTCTAAACTTTAATGTTTCTCTGTTTGTGTGTGTGTGTCTCCTTTCCCCTGCTCCTCCTCAGACTTTTACCGCACGGCCCTCTCAATTAAACTTGTCGTACACACATTGTGGAGCTGTAAAAAGTTTCCCTGGGTCTTGGGTAAATAGACAAGTTGACAATTTTCAACAGATGAAAATTTTCCAGTCCCCCAATCTCACTCCCCACTCACTCACTCACTTTTTCTTCTTGTGGCTAACCTATGGCATTTTCTCCTCCTCCTCCTTTTCTCTGGCTGTGACAAGCCCAGCTTTTCATTTCTATCTCTGTGTAACCCTTCCTCCTCCACACAAACATTACACACACAGCATATATAATGAAGAGAGTATTAAAAATGAACAAACTATACTTTTCTTTATATATATATATTGTATGGATGGGGGGACGCGTACTCTCACAACAAAATGGAATAAAAGACATTCAAAAAAAAGAGTAGGAGGAGGAGAAGGAGGTCGTCGCCGCAAGTCAGTGATTGTCAGTTTGTGCTTTCTCCACAGTCCTCCCTCTGTGTGTATGTGTGACAAAACTTACATTTGTATTTATACAGTATGTGGAAACATGGTTCGCCCCATTCCCCCCCCTTCTTTCCACACACACACACACACGGACACACACAGAGGCGTAAGAGTCGACAAAGAGAATATTCTTGTTCTGGGATTGTGTGTGTGACCCTTGGTTGTGACATTGTAGTCATAGCCATGGTTAGCTGACTATGAATTTACAATTTCATTTGGTCCCTGGCTGTCTCTTATATTATATGCTTGTACTTCCGCTCCTCTCTCCCACTCTCTCTTCTTCTCTCTCTGTTATCGCTCTCTACGTTTCACTTTGAGGCAAGAGGATCCTTGGTGGGGAATTTACGAGGTGATAATGGTATCTGGCACCAACTCTCCTCCTCCTCCACTGCTCTACTGTAGTAGAAAACTCTTCATGTTACTCCTCCTCATCCTCATCGTCATCCTTAGCCTTCTCGGCTGTACATATGTACAATTGTATATCTTTAGCATCTTCAACCCAGACCATCGTCATGTCGCCGTCCTCTGGATTCCCACTTTCTCTCTTTATATTTTATCTCTATCCCCTAGTGAAGTGCCTCCACACTCACACACACACAATCCAACCATATAGCTACATATGTCTAGCAAAAGGAAGAGAAAAAGTTAGTAAGTGAGGATGTGTGTGTGTGTGGAGAGAAAGACGAGAGAATACGTACTATAAATTCCACCCCTTTTTCATGTGTATCCTTCAAAGTACAAAATAGGATACCTACAGATGGAAATTTTATACACAGAAAGAAGAAAGAGAGGGAGGGAAAAAAGAAGGTGGCTTTGTCAAGAATCACATTAGATAGGTGTTGAGAGTGCGGCTGAGTAGATTTTCTTTTCTCACTCCTCTGCCTCACATCATTACGTATTCCGTGTCGACAAGGATGGGGAAAACGGATCCGTTTTCTCTCTCTTCCTCTCTCTCTCTCTTTCTCCCTCTTTCCCTCTCGCTTTCTCTCTGGTCTGGCTGACTCTTGTTGTGCACTCGGTTGGAGAGTCACCATAGCAGCCAACATCCGCTAAACACGCATAAATCCCACTGCAACGGGAATAATGACAATGACACGTTGTACCCCCGCCTATTATTATTGTGCTCTATCTTTTCCAACACCCAAACTCCCCTCCTTCTCCTCCTCCTCCTCATCCTCTTGTTTGCCCGACTCTTCTTTCTCCATTGCATTGCAGGGAGGGCTTTTGTGCCCCTCCCTTCTCCACCGAGTCAACAATAGAAAATAAGAAAAATAGAGCCAAAAGACATTCATATTTTCTCACAAGTGTGGTACATACAGTCATTCTCCCTCCTAACCTAACCTACATTCTACATGTGATCCCGTATCCTTGTATACATGTACAATATAAGTATATACTGCAGTATATTGCAGCTATACGAGTGAGGGGTTCACAGTTGTTGTGACATTTCTCTATTCATTGCATGTCAACAAGTAGACTCTCTCCATCTCCCTCTCTTTTCTCCCAGACACTGACACACAAAGCCATTCTCTCTCTCCACCTTTCTTTGTTGCGAGTAAACACAGAGAGAGAGAGAGAAAGAGAGACGGGGAAAAAGCTCAAAGGTTTCACATTGACTATACAAGGTGTCTAGTGTACAGCTCATGATATGTAGGGCACTGGAAAAACCCGTTCTCACTAAAGTCGATAGTCTATACATGGATACGAGCGTGTGTGTGTGTGAAGGGTGGTAAAGACAGTTTTGTGCTGACAAGTTTTTGGCGAAAAAATCCCACACTATCGTGTGCGTGTGTCTACAGGAAAGGAAAAGAAAGAGAACGTATGCGGAAAAGACAAAAAATAAAGCCAGCAAAGGAGGATAGAGGGATGGTGTGTGTCTGCGAAGAGATTTAAAATGAAATCGAGAAACTTTTTCATTAATTATTCCCCTTGGCGAAAGGGAAAAAGGAAGCTAGGATGAAGATGTTCGAAGGAAAGACGGAGAGGGAGAGAGAGAGAGTGCGGTGAAGATTTTGAGAGAGAGAGTCGGGATGAAGAAAGACTCTAGCTTTCTCTCTGTCCTTACAGGTTTAATATGTACGAAGCATGGGCGAGGAGTTAAGTATCCGAGGAATCGAACTCTTATTTTCATACATTTTCTCTTCCCTTGACTTTGTCTCCCTTATGCACTCTTGTTCTCCTCGAACAGCTCTTTTCTCTCTCTAGTGGCTGCTGCTCTGTTGCTGTGCTGTGACTATGATGAGATCCGAGGATCGCCTTCTCAATCCTCCCATGGATGTGTAATGTAGACTGTAGCGTATAAAAATATGTAAATGTTGAATACATTTATATATGAGTTTCCTTCCTCTCCACTCTCTCTCTCACTCTCTTTCCTCTCTACTTTTGCTGAGGGCACAGAGACACGCAGAAAGCAGAGTAGAGTGAATAGAGTTAACTTATAAATGATGATGGTCCGGAGGGTTTGCTTTCTCTCTCTGTGCCTCCCCGTGTCTGACTTTGAATTGGAGCTCAAGCAGTAAGAATTGAGCAGACCACAAATTTCAAATGAGGTGAGCCCAATCGAACGCCGTCGTCGTCCCACTGCACTGCACTGTACTTTCACTCTCTTGTATTACCCCCTCCTGTATACACTGTGTATTTTGTCACATGGATGTAGACAAAAATAGAGAGTGTAGTAAAAACAGGACACAATATATGCTACCTCTATATTTACATGCATTATGTATACGTGAAGGGAGATGGAAGCTACATGCGAATATATATATATACTGTATATAACTAATCTTGATTGTGAAAGTTGCCAAGTTGAAAACTGTACACGACGCCAAGTTTTAAGAGAGTAAAGAAGAGTGGGTCCTTTCTTCCTTTCTCTCTCGCTTTCTCTGAAAGAGTCAATGCGAAGCGATGTGTCGTACATTTACATTTAAAGAGCAGAGTCAAAGGAATCGAGGGAGACCAAATGGTTGAATGAAAAAGATACAGTGTCCTCCTACTCCCTCTTCTCTGGCCATTGTCTATTGTCTCTTTTTAGAAAGGCTTTCTCTCCTCTCTCTCTCTCTCTGTGTTTGTGTGTATGGACCAGTGGTCGTTAGTCGTTAGTGAGGCATACTCTTCTTGTAAAATTTATCGTGTACAAATATTATAGACCTCCACGAACGAAAATGGTTAGACCTGCAGTGGAAAAGGGAGTGGAATGTACGAAGTCTCGCCATTCCATTGCATCAAACTGAGTGCAATGGAATGGAAATTGGAATAATATAATTTTTTGAGCAATATACCTTTTATAAAATGAACTGCTTTCCTCTTCTTTATTATCTTCTTGTTTCCCATTCCAATTTTCTCTGCAAAGCTTGTTGGGCACCAGAGATTCACACATTCAGTATGTGTGTGTGTGGGTGTGTGAAACGTTTGAGGTCACGGGGAAAACCTCCCAATGGAATTCTCAATTTACAAATCGGATCCACCCCACACTAACTTGGATTGTAGTAATTGGATTGAGTCAGATTAAACATAGCATGATGTTTGGCTAATGGAAATTTTAGAATTTGTTTAGATAGAGAGAGATGGTGAAGAGTTAATTTGCAATCGCACATGCAGAATTTTGTAGAAGGTACACGTGCATACCTACCTACCTACACACACACTTTCACTCTCTCTCGAGTACAAATGTGTCTGTATGATGAGATGGGGGTATACCCGGGCATGTGTGCAGCTTGTTTTGAATTGTGTAAGTGTGTGTGTGTGTGGCTGTGGCTAAGGATAGAGTGGAGGCAAAAAATACTGAGAAAAAAGGGTACGAAGGACGAACGAGATATTTGAGATACCCGTTGGGATTTCTCAGCAAATGTGTTTTACGGGCTGGAGGAAAAGTGGTGAAAAAATTCGTGAGGGATTGTAGCAATTTCCTGCTCCTCTCTTTCTCTCTCCTCTCTCCCTTTCCTCTTGAGCAGGCCGCTGACTTTTTTTCTCTTTTTCTTTTTTTTTTTGAAAACCCTGGTTCTTTCGTTGGTTGGCGTTGACTCTTCAGTCCTCCGGGTTATTGCTTCACTTTACTGCTGTGCTTCCCATTCAAAGCAAAATCCATGCCAATCTTGCCAAAAGAGGGGAAAAAATTGAGATCGACTTCTATCCTCCTGTCCCTTCGTCTTTTTTAGATGGATGGCAGAGTGTAAAGTAAAAGAGAGAGAGAGAGAGAGAGGTGGGGAATTTTTGATGGAAAAAAACTGGCTCCGTTCATAAGAAATAATAAAGAAATTGAATGAAAATACTGTCATAAGTATTCATGTGGGATGAGGAAGGCGGAGTATTTTTACTTAAACAGTCATTTAAATTACTATCACACAAATGTCTCTCTCTCCCTCTTTCTTTCTATAATAGTACGTATCAGAAACGGTAGAAAGTTGGAGAAAGTTTTCAGTGCTCGGGGATATTGTCATTCTCTGTCTACAGTACATGACTAATATAGGATAAAAAGTCGAAAATTGGATGTAAATATTACAGTTGAAAACAAATTTGATTGATATACCACAGGAGGTTAAAAATACCAGAGAGAGAGACTTTGGATCATCTGGATTGAAATAAATTTGTGATAAGTTTTTTTGCAATCAGTTCAATTCTATCGTAAATAGAGCGTGACGCGATTTGCTGCTTGATCAGTGTTTTTGAATTTGGGACACGAAAAAAAAATTTCAGATTTTCGGATTTTAATTTTCAACCTTCTTTTTCCCTTCTAACTCAAGACTGACGAGATGGAATTGATCAATAATGATGACAGTAATTCGAAGAAGGTAAGATATATATTTTTTGATTTCCTCATTTTCCAAATTGAGAAATTTTTTAATATTTGAAGAAGAGGAGGATATATATATTTTTTTTTTTGGTGAAATTTGGAAAATGAAGGAAGAAATTATATTGAACATTTTACTAAATTAGGGTTAAGTGATGTGTTCATAATTTGATTTTTGTGACATTTTCTTCAGACTGATACACTCGAATCAATTTTGAAGGAGTTTTCTGAAACGCTCAAATTTCCTCAAGGTACTTTTCAACCCCGGCCCGTGTCGAAATTTTCTTCTAAACCATGGTGAACATACTCAATACATATTACTCAATTTTGTATTTTTACGAACTGTCAGATTATGTAGTTTAGTTTCAAATATGATTAAACAGGTCTCAGTGGACTTTGAAGGATTTTGAAATTGGAAAACCATTGGGGGAGGGTGCTGTTGGGTGGGTGTATTTGGCTCGTCATGTCAAGACTAAATATATTGTGGCGTTGAAAGTGATGCATGTACGATAGATTAAACTCTTTCGGATGCAACAACAAATTAATAGAGAAACTGATATTCATGCTGGGCTAGAGTAATACCTTTTATATAATTGTATTTTTATATAATTTTTATATAATTTACAATTTCTAAAAAACAAAATTGGGACTGCGTAAATTTACATCTATTTTTAGGATTTCTAACAGTCTTTCTCTTCTTCTTTTTTAAAAAAAACAGGCATGAAAATATTGTAAGGATGCTGGGTTGTTTTCGTGATGATTTAAAATGTGTTTTTGTTTTGGAGTATGCTCCTGGTGGAGATGTTTACCGTGATTTGATGGACAACTCACCAAATCAACGATATGATGATAAAAAGTATTTTACATTTAAAGTCTATATTTAATTTTGTCAACAAATATTATTTTTATAACTTGTTTTTTTATCAGTTTCATTTTTTGTTCCCTTACAGAGCATCAACGTACATTTATCAAGTTGCCAGTGCTCTAGAGTATTTACATTCCAGGAATATTATTCATCGTGACATTAAGGTAAAGTTTTAATGGTTCTCAATGTTGAAGCTCATTTAAAACTTGTCATTAAAACTTTATCTTTAGCCAGAGAATCTCTTGATTGGATACTACGGAGAAGTCAAATTGTCTGATTTTGGATGGTCAATTCAATTGAAACCGAACAGTGGTCTCAGTAGGTAAATGATTAATAATGAGTAATCAATACACTTTTCCATGAAATGTCTATTTCTTCAAAAGAAAAACTTGACATTGATATTTTCTCAGTAAAAGAAAAACTATTTGTGGAACACTAGACTATCTTCCACCAGAAATGTTGAAACCGAAACAAGGCGGCTACGATAAAACAGTAATTAATGAAAATTACTAATTTCAATTTCGATTAACATTTTCAATAATATGATTTGCTTTGCTTTGCTCTATAAGGCTGACTTGTGGTGTTTGGGTGTTCTTTGTTTTGAATTTCTTGTTGGGAAGCCACCATTTGAGTCATCCTCGGAAGCGAAGACCAAAAGTAATATTACGGATGCAGAGTTGGAATTCCCAAAATATGCGAAAGTGAACGTCGATGCAAAGAATTTAATATCCAAGGTAAAGAGTCTGAATGTGTTTGGAGCGTTCATTCATCATCATAATAATAGTTATGAATCATTCTCGAGAATACTATTATTATTACTAGTAGAACTGACGAGAGTATGTATATGTAGAAACTATGAATGTTTCTCTTAATGATGAGACTAACTTTTGACGTGCACACACATGTAATACTACTAGATGTTGAAGAAGTGCCCCACTCAACGTCCGACTTTGGCAATGATTAAGAGACATCCATGGATCGAGGAGAACAGGACAAGTGACAAAAAACTTTTGCCAATATTTCAAAAGTATGAACACCTCTTAACTCCAGCCCTCACTGCTGTGTATCAAAACTCCTGATCAACTTTACCTTCTCCATTTACTTTTCACAACCCAAAAAAAAATCTTTCCTACCAGCACCCCCGTCCTCTTAACTCACGCCTCCCCCTCCCTCGACAATCCTCGAACCATTTGTTAAAGACGTGCACATATGTAACCATCCCATAAAATATGTGGAAGGAAGAAGGGGAAGGGAAGGAAAATCTTATTCATGTCTTCTAATAAAATGTAACAAATATATAGTCGTTTATGATAATGACGATGATAGTCTAAGATTGTGATACCAGAATTATGATGAAGAATTGTAGTTTAGAAAATAGAGAGTAGGAGAATTGTTCAAAATGACCCCTTGATACAAGATAATTTCGTAGTTACAGTGTGTAACATGACTCCGCACACGTATAATATTACTTAATAATACATTTAAGGACTAGAGAGAGAGAGAGAAAGGGAGTACACATAAAGTAATTTTGGCAAGACCGTGTTGTTGACCTTAATTAAAATTAATTTTTCTACATGTACGGCGAGTTCTTGATTCACATTATTTATATCCCCACCCTTCCATTTGGCGATTCGCCCAAAAAGTACATTCTCTGTTCTCCTCTCCCTTCCTCCCACACACAAAAGATAGTTAAGAAATAGGGACTTTATTTCTTCGTTTGCCCTTTCCCCAAGGGGGATGTTGATGGTTGATGTACGTATATGTATATAAATTTTTTTTGATCTACGATTTAATTGGTTTCATCCTTTTTCAGAGAGGAAAGAAGCTTCTACTGACAAGAAACTACTATGTATTACTAGAATGGTGGTACGGGTAAAGAGGACTAAAGGGGATTGAGAGCTTGTGAAAGTATCAAACTTATTTATTAATACTGTGAACTGTTTCAAGGTGTGTGTGTAATAAACGATACATATTTATACAGTCTATTACACACACCATCATTTTCCCCTTTCTGTGCAGTGAGTATGTGTGTGTGATATTTTTTGTGTGATGCCACAGTATAGGACATGATCCGTACTTTACATATACATCTAGAAATAGTTGATAGAGGGATAAAAGGGAGAAAGTGAGGTAGTAGTAGTAGAGGGAGAGGAGGAAAAAAAAGAGACGGATGAAAAGTTTCCTTACCGTCATTTGCAATGGCAGCCATAAGGAGAAGATTCATGGTGGCCATGATAGCATAGAATGTAGTTCCCTTTGACAGAAACGAAGTCATGATTAAAGTTCACTGTCGAAACGTCCTGGGCCACCACCAACGAACGTTCCTTGAGATGAGACAGCCGCTTAATGTACCTTCACGAGAAAGCAAAGAGTAGGGAGGATGTGTGCGTGTGTAGTAGTAGTAGATGAAGAAGAAGGGAGTGAGGGGAATATCTTCAGTAAAACCACACACACTTTTTTGCACTTTTTCTCAAAACAACAGATGCACTTTTCTCTCCCCTTCCCTCTGTCTTCCTCACTGAGGACGAGGACGTGGTAGATATAAAGGGGGATGGCAAAGGGTGGCGAGGCAGTGGAGTGCATAAGTGTGTCAACCAAACAATATTTCAAAGAGGGTGATGGTGGTTGTTGTTGTTGCTGTTTGGTGGTTGTATGGTGGGTAACAAGACTGTTTAAATTTAATTTTGTAAAATATCTTCTCTCTGTCGACTGGTCATTTGTGAAGGATCGATTGTATACATTATTTTTTATATTATATTTTTTTCTCCACAGAAAATTCTTGAATGGATGTTCCGTCCGTTCGTTGGATGAATGAGGAGGACGAACGAAACTAGGGGAGTAGGGGTAAGTCCATTTTTATATGGGGTATAATTCTCACACACACATTATTGTAATCAGTTGTTTGTTGGTAATTCACATTGGGGGAGAGAGGAGTTGTTGTTTATTTGTTGTGTCTGCCGTCGTATAATCGGAGTTTGACGGTGGTGGTGGTTGGTAGAACAAAGTCTCTCTCTCCTCTCTCTTTAGATAGTGGATTCTCTTACTCTCTGAATAAAGTTTAAGCGGCGTAGTTCCTGACGGCAGCGTTTTCAGCGTTGTGTCCTTCCCTCTCGTCTAGTAGTAGTAGTAGTGCGGTACCCTCCCGTACTCCACCACCACCCCGACTCCCATAATTGTCACGGGTGATTTATGGGACAAAAGGGGGGACACCACACTCTCTCACATGGACACACATAGACACATAGACACACACTCACTCTCACTCTCTCTCTCTCTCTCTCCTTTCTCTCCTCCCCCACCTCCTCCTCCTCCTCCTCTATATTTCCAAACTTACAAGAGGAACGACAAGGCGGACAAAATTATCCACATCCTTTCGCTTTTTTCTAAATGTCTTCCCCCTCCTCCTCCTTTTACAAGGCCACTTTTTATGCTCCCAGTTCACGTCCAATCTTGTCACGTTTAACCCAAGACTTGTTAGACTCGAGCAACTAAAAACCTACAAGCTCAACTTCACCGTTTAAAGGGGCCACCCACACAAACACGCGTACCAATATATAGAGATTGGTAGATAGGATGGATGGACACAAGACGAGAGGGAAGAGTAGAGTAGATAGAAAGGGGAAAAAACACCGGATTTGCTGTTCCCTTTTTTTAGTAGTAACAGAAGTTGGAGTTGTAGGAATGCACAAACACAAAACTCTGGAGAATTTCAACTGGAATAAACACAATCAGCTTTCTCATTATGTCTCTTTGTTACTCTTTTTTTCCCAGAGAGCGGCTTACTCCCAGCTCAGCCTCAAAACATCAGAAGCTCCAGTCTTCCCGGCTCAGACAGAGAGTCGAAGGGGAGAAAGATTCACAACAACAGTCAGTCATTTTGAGTGTCAGGGATGAGGGGGGACGAGAGAGGGGAAGAAGCCAAGCCGCGGGGACAAGGAACAAGAAGTAGCAACAACAACAACAAATAATTTGCACGTCCTTTCTCTTCAGGAAGATTCTCTCTCCTCCTCTTTCTTTTCTTCTTTAGTTGTAGTGAGAAGTGAGGGGGAAGTCGGCAGAGTTGAATATAGGAGTAGTAGGTATAGTAGAAATAATGCTGACCTCAGATAGTCTGTTGATTTTCTCCTTCATTCGTACTTACATACAGTGGGTAGAGAAAGTGGAGACAGTCGTCGTCGCCCTCGCCCTCCGTCCTGGAAAAGAGAAAGAAAGTAAGTTTTTCGTTAGTATAAACTACTGCAAGCTCACGTAATGACAGCCTAGAGTCTAAAGAGGGATAGAGGGGGAGGATGGAAGGATGGACTGACATTCAGAGTGTCCCTTTGAAGTGTTGACCGAGTATACGAGGACAAGGAGGTAGAGTGGTGGGTGAAAGTACTACTACTGTCTCTACCTCTCCATCCCCGTGTATCTTTGTGTGAGGAGTGTGAGAAAGAGAGAGGGTGTATGTACTGTATGTGTGTACTTGTGCTTTCACAAGGCGGGGGCTCCAGACCAATCTCCAGTTTCTCACAAATGTCCAAAGATTTCATCAATTTGTCTAGAAATCACTGATGGTTAGATGCTTGCTTTACAACGGCCTCCCTCTTTCTCTCTCTCTCTCTCTCTCTTCTCTACTCCCACCCTTCCTTTCTCTCGTCTCGTCTTCGTGGAAGAGCGAGAAGAGGGGGAAGAAGTGTGTGATAGATTAAATATAGACTTGGCTTTCAGAGCTCTATTTACTGTAGCTTTAGTGTAGCAAATTGGAGCAGACTTTGTATGTACGCTTCTTTGGATATATGGAGGGATTGTAATGGAGAGAGAGAGAGAGAGTGAGGGTAGTGGGTGAGTAGGATTCTTGTGTGTGGAGAGAGCAGCTGGAAATTTATATACATACATGTGTGTCTGTGTGTTGTGTGTGTATATGTAGGTATTGTGCATGTGAGTGTGTGTGTGTCTGTTGACTGGGGAAAGTCAAAGTAAACTCATTCGCCTTCAATCCTCTGTGAGTGAGTGTGCTTGTCCATACAAGAGTAGTAGTAGGTAGAGTTTCACTTGATGCTGTACTCACACTCACACACATTCACATCCACTACCTCTATATAAATGAATAGGCTAAGGTTTTTAGTTGGTGAAAGTAGTTGTCTGTAAATGGTTGTCCTCGCTCGCTCAAAGCTTTCTTCTTCCCCTTCTTCCCCTTCTCCTCCTCCTCCTCCTCCTTCTTCTTCTTCTTTCCCTGCCTTTTCTCTCAGAGTCAGGCTTGGCAGGGAGAATCTACCCCATCACGAACTCGGTAAACATTGCACAGTAAATGCGGAAGAAATCAGAGCATGCTAGGCGAATACTGATGTGAGTGGAGGAACTGTCACAGGAGTTACCCAAAGAAAATACAGACGAAGGAAAGAGAGACAGAAAGGGAGAGAGAGAGAAAAGGAAACTGGGCTTGGATCTCTCTCCCTCTATCTATCTTCAAATTCTCCTTCCCTTCGTCTTCCTTAAAAAGACGACTCTCTGTCCTCCCCCTCCTCCAAAGTATTTTTCTGGAGTAAAAGTATAGTGTGTTCAGTAACTACTGTAAATATATATATGTGTGTGTGTGTGTGTGGCCCTGCAAATCTCGGGCAAAAAGCTGAAGCTCTCTTTTTTTCCCGTCTTTCTCTCTCTCTTTCGCTCTCTGTCTTCTTCTTTGTCTCACTCCTTTTTCTTCTTTTCTCTTTTCTCAAGTCTACTCTGGTTCTTTCTCTGACGACAGACAAGTTGGCTACGTGAACTGAGGGAAGAAACAAGACGCTTCTCTTTCCCTGCCTTCTCCTCCTCCTATTCTTGTGTTCCAGTTCTCAATGTTCAATCTTCTTGGTCGGTCAGAGATGCACGATCACAAATTCCTCCACTCCAATAGCCTCTTCTCTAGCTCTTCAAATACCACCACCGAGTTGAGCACAATTAATTATCATGTTGTGTGTGTGTGCCCTTTCAAGGAAACTCTGCCAAGTTTTTTTTCTCTCTTTCCTTTCCCCCCGTCTCTCTCTCTATTCCTCTTTTTTCCTCTTTTATTTTCTCTTCAGATCATTTGACTATTTTGATGATGACTGTAGTTGGAGTGAAATGGCAAACAGAGGAGGTAGTCAGTGTGACGGTACTTCTTTTCCTCTTAAGACCACCTCTTGTGTCGCTTTCTTTTTTTTTATCTCCATTGGAAAATTTGGAACATTGTTCCCTCAAAATAGAGTCCAAGATGATATACTAATTATTGTTCCTGTTAGGCCAAAATAATTTAACACACACACACATTTTCACTCTCTCTTTCTATGTGTACCAAATACTCAATCTGATGTCTATCGCTCCTTCCTTTGTCCTGTGAGACACAATGTGTACAATCTTTTGTGTGGAGACGCCAGTGGAAGACGAGGAGGCGGATGCGGCTGCTGATGACGAGGGAACAAGTTTTAATTCGTACTTTGGTCCAATTAAATTGTAAAGTTGGAATTTAATTAGTAATTGTGCAAGTGTGTGTGCATGTACTAACTCTAGTGACTGAGTGTCTGAGTCGGACGGATGTTGTGTGTTTGTGTGTGTGTGTGTATGGGCGGAGGCAGGGGAAGGAGCAAAAGTAGGAAATAGGAAGAGGGGAAAGTAGAGAGAGTGGAAAGATGTTTCGAGATGTGATTAGCTCCAAAAGTCCCTTTGATTACTCGTCTAGAGCGGATGTAGTTGTTCGCCTGAAAAAACCCCAAGTAATTCTCCATGTAAACTTTGAGAGAGGAGGGAAAGAGACAAACCCAGAGGAAAATGTCTTGTCAACTAATCCAACTGGATACTGTACTCTAAACATCTTCTACTTCCTCCAGTACAAATCTCACGTTTCTTTCAATTATTATATACAATCATATTATCTCTCTCTCTGTGTACCTATCTATAGACCAACTTCCCGGCGTCTTTTTCTACGACTTTACATTGTAGTGTGTGTAGAGAGAGTGGGCCAATTTTAATATAAAAAACCAATGGTACACTACACACACTGTGAAATGAAATGACTTATGGTGATCATGTTACACTACATGATTCAGATTGTGCGTTCTATTTTCCGGTCATTCCGATTTCATGTGGAAAGATTGACAAATATTCTACAATGCTTAGTAATTCATTTTCTGAATATTAGGAGAAGGAAGGATTAAAGGAAAATTTCTTCTTTTAAAAACAACCTATTTTGTATTCCAACCGTAAAAAATGTTTGAGGATGTCAAGTGGTACACAAAGTTCAGGTTTAGACTCATAAAAAGAGAAAAACTAGAGATCATTACGAAGTGGGTAGATGGGTAGGCGTGTGTGTGTACAGTAGTCATATAAAATTATCTGTTGATAAGTTGTTAGTGGAGGAGTGGAAGAAGAATTTGAAGTTATCAATTCATCTTTCCTCACAAAAAACTCTCACCCCTCACCTCCCAGGTAATTAAGTTGGTTCGAGTTGGAGATAAGGACGAAAGAGTTGTGGAGGAACTACAAGTCTAATTTTTAGTGTACACACACACAGAGGAAACTCTAGGGCCTCCACTCCAACTCTCAAGTTTGAGTAGGTGGAGTGGAGAGGGAATGGAATATAAAAAAACAGTTGAAAATGGGAACAGACGAGGGTTATGCAATGCAATAACTAAATAAGTGTTTAGCGGCTCTGTTTAGCAATGTAATCTTCTTAAGGGGGAGAGGAGAGGAGGAGGAGGGAAGCGGAAGTAATATGATCGGCCATGCGGTAGATTGAGAGCAAGTGGAAAGTGAATGCAAGTATTTTCTCGAGAGAGCCCTTTTACTCCCAACTCAACATACAAACACACGGAGTGAGGCACACACACACACACAAGTTCTCTTACCCTCTTCTTCAGTTCTATCCTCCTTCAGTTATCCCTCCTGCCTTTGGTGCTTTCCCTTCAGTAGGATTTTGTTCAGAAGTAGACACTTTTTTTCTCCCCACTTTCTTATTTCTTATGTATCTATCTGTTGTATATGCATTGAGCTCACAAAGGTGAACAACTCACCATCTTGAAAATCAACTTGGAAATACACAACACATTCTTCTTCTTCTTCCTCTTCACACAAAAACATACAAAATACACACTCGCACACTTTCCTTTCACATTTCTTTGTATGCAAAAAAATCCCTCCTCCTTCTTCTATCCCCACACACACACGTCTTCAACTTGTTTGGCAGGAGAGTCTGTACAATTGTGGCGGCTGTCGTTTATCTCTGTGTGGGTGGTTGTTGTTACTTTCTCTTTCCCTCCTTGTAGAAAAAAATGAACAAGTTGCAACTTTTTCACTTTAACAAACAGGATATGAGGGGGAGAGGATTTATTCCATGTGTCTATTTGTATTGATATTTATGTGTGTCAAGCTCTCTCACTCTCCCTCTCTGTCAATAGAATGGAGGGGGGATGACAAAATTCACGTGGGGTGAGCGAGAGAGAGAGAGAAAAGAGGAGGGGAAAATCACTTACTTTGGGAAATTTTCAGGGATTCTTCTTCTTTCTCTCCTCCAATAAAGAGTGAATTGATGGTTGATATTTCAATTTGAGTTGTTGTGCGTGTGGGAGGTTTTGTTTGGGTTTTGGAGAAAGAGTGAGTGAAAGTGAGTGTATTTGTGTTAAATGTGTGTGTGTCTCTGTGTGGGTTGTATTTGTTTGGACTGTGGATTTATGCGTCGTTCAGACTTTTTTTTGAGTGTTGCCTTGAGTCGTCGTCTGTCTTTTTTGTCTCTTCCCTGTGCCAATGCCAATGAATCCACTGTGTGTGTATTTCCCTCACAATAAACTCACACACCAGACACAACAGAAATGAGAGAGGATTCGAGTTGTCACAAAAGTAGTGGAGGAGTAGATACTGGAAGAACTGCGACGCGGTCCGCTGTAGGTGTAGTGCATTCGAGGAAAGCTTTTGCAGAACTGACTCTGTCAGGCCTGGCTTTTTCATGGTCTATCCTGGGATGATTCCAGTACCGAGCAGCAGCAGCTCTTTCTCTCCCTTTCTCTCTCTCTCTCTCTCTGTGTCAAGTATGCTGGAGGATGGAACTAGGGGAAAGTCATATCCCAGTCTCTTTCGGTGTGTGTGTGGATGTGATGGGTTTTGCACTTCTCTCTCTCTCTCTCTTCCCCATGCTATACTTTCCCCCTTCTGTACCGAATACACATCCCTTTCACTCATTCACTCTGCACTGTGCTGTACAGAGCTGGCAAGTCTCCCAAGACTTTTTTGGGAGGCTTCACAAACCCAGGAAGGGCGCTCAAAAAGAGAAGAGAAAGAGTGGCGCTGATGCCATCATAGATGTTCTGTAGTTCTGTGCGTGTGTGTTACAGAGTTAGTCTGTGTGTGTGTGTGTTTGTGAAGATTGTGAAGAGAGAGAGAAAGAGTCGTTCATATTATTACATTTTTTCTATTTTCTGTTTCAGCACTATGTTCCTTCCATTTATTTTTTACGAAAGAAAAAGTGAGGAGTACAGATGAGGACTTTTCCCCACTTTCTCTCATTTGGACTCTAATTTTACCAAGTATTAAAAGAGACAAGTTGATTTTTGGAATCTGTTTTTTATAAAAATAGACCAAGAGGTTGTGAGGATGTTGTTTGTCTCTTGAGTGACGGCGTTGAATTAAGTTTACTTGATTAATCCATCATTTTCAAATTGTTTTCCAACAACTCTCACTCTCTTTATTATTCAGTCTTTCCCTCCCTACACTAGAATTTACAAATTAAAAGGACGGAATACAAGAGAGCCACTTTCTTTTATATTATTATGCATACGATGTACTTTGTATTGTAGTGTGGAGACTGAGGATTTTTTATAATTTGTACGAGTCCATTTGCAGTTGGCAGAAGGGCAGAGAGCGAGAAAGAGAAATAGAGAGATATGAGGGAGAAAGTAAAACTTGGATGGAAATGGGAAGTGGAGACTCAAATGATTTAAAAATCTGTAAATAAAGCATCTCTCTCCGCTCGTCATTTACTATAGTTGATAGTTTAAGCTTGGCCTCCGCTTAAAAAGTCCATGCTGTCTGTCAGAAAGAGAGGGGGAAGAGTAGATGGAGGAAAATTAATGGAAGAAATGTGAAAACTTAACGATAAATGAAAGGGAAAAAGAGAGACTGACGTCGACATTTGCACTGTCACTGTCACTACACACCAGACTACTACAGACACTCCACACCAGCACACACGCATACACACACAGAGGGAAGAACAGTAGCAAGAGCATTAAGTGGCAGAATGGGCCATGGCCGGAGAAAAGTTCTTGTTCATTCTAGTGTGTGTGTGTGTGTGTGTGTGTGTGTGTGAAGGGAGCTGCATGGCGGTTCTATGACGGAATATTATCCTGAAAGAGACAACTGGTGTTGGTTGGTTTTTAGAGAAATTTCTCAGAAAGCAAGACTTTACCCACACACCCCCAGACAGTTGGATGGGAGCAAGAAATTAGTAGAGAAAGTGGAGAAAGAGAGTTGAATTGATGAGTGAAATTTGTTTGTCTACACTGCTGATGTCGTGTGCGTGTATTTATATACATATGCACGTAAATACGTATCCACATCGTAGATAGTCACTTTCATGGAATTTGAGACTGTGTGTAGGTATATGTGTATGTTGGGGAGAAATGTACGGAGCAGTCAGTCAGTGGTGGTTTCCTATGGAGCATCAACAGCAGCAGCTGGTATTAAAATCCTTAGTATTCTTCGTTATCTCCTTGTCTTTCACTGAATCGTGAGAAACTCTCCTCTCTCTGATTACTTTTCTTCCTCCTGGTTAATTAGGTATGAGAATTCAAATGACTCTCTTTCCCTCTTTTTCCCCTTTCACCGGCCTCTACCCTCCTGCCTCGGCCTCTTTAAGAAACGATCATATCTCTCTCCACACACACACATACAACGCTCTCTTCAACACCCAAAACTTGTTGTGGTTGTAGAGAGCTTAGGAGTAGAATATCCTTCGTTCCTGTACAAATATACTTGTAGATATATAGAGAGAAAGAAAGAGAGAAAATGTGTGTGTGTAGGTAAGCTGTCCCCTTTCTTTTCTCTCATAATATTTCCTTGTTGTAGAACAATTTCCCTTTCACCTGAACAATACTTTTTGTAAGGGTAAGCTGTAACTCTCTCCCTCTTCTCCGTCTGTTAAGGGGAAGAGAGTCAAGTTGTTGGCTGTATCTGGAAGCACAATCTACACACACACACACATACAGGCACACCGTTCCTCCCCGTGACAAAAACTTGCCATGAATATTCTTCCTCATATTTTTGTCCTTCTTTGTCAAAGTCAAACTTTTGTGGGCTTTCCACTCACGTACCGACTTTCCCCGCTCTCTCTCTCTCTCTCTCTCTCTTGAACTGAATGGAGTTAGAGTTCCTTCCTTCCTTGTTCTCCCTGGGAAACAAGTTTATCGCTGAGATTTTACGCAACCTTTTACAATGATTTAGAAGTTTTCAACCATATTCTCTCCCTTCTCTTGCTTTCCCTTCTGAAAATAACCCTCCTCCCCCCTTTCATTCGTATACATACTTTTTATGCATTTTGAGCGGAACAAAAGGCCATGTGTACTTCACTGTTTTGCCTGTGTCTGTTTTGTGTGAGTGTGTGTGTGTGTGTCTATGTGTTCTATATATCATCATCCGCTTATATATGTATTTAATGTGGTTTGATCCTATACTACACTCATGAGTAAATGCTCAAGCAGAAAGACACAATAAATTAAGGGAATATGGCTGAGGGAGAACGTGATCCTTCATTGAAAGTGCTTTATGACTGCCTACTGTCTAGCCCATACCGACGTATGTACGGGCCATGGAATTGTGCATATAATGTACACACACACAATGTCCCAGTCGACACTGAGGAATTTCTGCAATATTATCAACCTTCCCTATTTTCACTCCCTGCTCTCTCTCCCCCCACACACACATACAAGGATAGAGCTCCGTGTCTCTCTCTCTTATTAGCTCCCCCCTGTCTCAAACACTTCTCTTGTTTACCCCATCGTATTGTATATACATATGCCCACACACAGACACACCCATGTCACTTGATGTTGAATAGAGCGTCTGAGGCTGAGAGAGAGAAATATCTCATATAGACACTCTCACTTTCACCACCGCCATCACCCAAAACGCGACTCTGTAGACAAGAGGAGGAGGAGGAGGAGAGACGAGGAGAAGAAAGCACATCTTTCCATTTTATTGGAATGAGAGACGTGCGTTGGGGAAGTGTGATTCTTCTCCCCTTCTGTCTATATATTACATTGGGGGGAAGGAGAAGAAGGGGGAGGGTGTGCATGGAGTCGCATCGCATCCAGGCAGCCTCTGCACAACGCCTGATGGCTCTTTTGCACATCTCTCTCACCACTCTCGACTATTCATCTTAAAGAGACTAGAGTAAAAGTGAATGCAAATACTCTCTCTCTCTCTCTCTCTTTATTCTTCCTCACCATTCGCTCTCTATCTTCCATAGACACACACACACCCACACTCACTCTCACTCAAATACATACAAGGAAAAAAAGGAGTCGGAGCACATGCTTCAGCATCTGATGAATCAAATGAAAACAATGAGAGAGTCGTATAACATCCTGCCAACACTCAACAACAACAACAACAGCAGGAGAAGGAGCAGCAGTAACAAGGGAAGAAGAATCTCCAATCATCTCTCCTCCTCCTCCAAAAAGTTTTGTATTATACACACACACGCACACCCATCTCTGAACAGACGAGTGGGAAATAGGGAAGTTGTATCATAACCATATACTCACATATATACACACAATACACCGTCTAATGAGATGAAGATGTGAAATCATTAAGCACTTAATCTATTCATGAATTTCATTAAGATTGTGCGAGTGAAAAATTAGATTTTTCTTCTCTCTCCCTTGTGTGTGGACGTAGCTGATCATCTCTTCATCATCCTCACTTTCTTAGGAGAGGGGGACGAATAATAGAGAATAAACAATAGAAAGGATTGTACAACATTACATAATAAAATGAGAGAAGAAAAACTATCTCTTGACTCGTCTGTATGGAAGGACTGTGGGAAAGGGCATGAGTGAAAGTTAATCGATGTAAATTTGAAAAGTGGACAGAGTTTAGAGTTTGTAAGGGGAAAAGGGACTCATAAATTAAAAGAAATAAAATTGTACAGAGATGGAGAAAGAGAAATTGTTGTAGGATATGGAGAAAATGTGGATAGATGCATTGTCTGTGCATACTGCATATGCATACGTAAAAAAGTAGAGCAAGAGCTGGGAGAAAGTATGGAGAAAAGATGGCTGAACGTCAGGGTGTCCTTATGTGAATATTTTTCTGGTAACTGTACTATACCGTTAGAGTGTAGGAGGAAAAAGGAGGAGAATGTTGACATGGCATTCATGGGGGTAGAGGAAATGTAATACCATTTAGAATTTCGGTTTTTAAGGCTAAAGGAGAAAGGAGCGCTTGGGAATGTATCCCATAATAAATCCTGTCGTTTTCCCTCTCTTCCCCTCTCTCTACAATTTTCAAGTGGAGCCAAGTCTTTCTTTTCTCCCTGTCTCTCTCTCTTCCAAGAGGGAGAGAATGATAGGAGAATCATGAAAGTCTGAATTTCTGTTCATTCTTTTGACTTTTGTAAAATACCTACTTACAGCTTAAAGCAGTTGAGCTCTCTCCTTCTCTGTCTGCCTTTCTCCCATGTTTTTGTTTTCCTTCCTCCCTCATCCTGGTCATGAAGTTTAGTGGATGCAGACACACACACAACAGTGTGTGTGTGGAAGGGTGTGGATATATTTATAGGTAGAGATGAAATGTTTCATAATATTTTATATAAATGGAGGAGACGAAATAGAGAGAGAGAGAGAGAAGAGTGTTGGATTTAGAGGGAGAGAAATAGGAGGAGAGGCTTTTGAAAGGGATGAGATGTAGTGGGTAGATAGTTGAGTGTGTGTGAGTGTAAATATGTTGGTCTTAGACTTGGACGAGGAAAGTACATTAAAATGTGAAGGATTATTGGGTTGAGCTAAACAAATAGGAGCAATAATAAATAGATTCTTGTCAACGACCTCCTTTCTCGGATTAAATTGTTTATTTTCAAAGAGCTTGACCTATCTCCCTTTGTTTTCTCCCCCCCCCCCCTCCACCTTTTTCTTCTCTTTCTCCTCTACAGTTCATCTCAGAGAATTCTCCTGATCACAAGTCCGCCGTGTCTGTACTGTGTGTTCGCCTATTCATTAAACCATTGAATCATGTTGGAATTTTGTGAAAGCGAATGGGACTGACGTCACTCCACCAATTTTCCTCGTCTCCCTTTTTCTCTTTCATTATTTGTTGTTCGAGTTGGTCATCCAGAGATCATGTAGGGAGGGTCTTAAGTCAAAACGTGGATAGGAAGGTAGAGGATTGATGTGTGGAAGAAGGGATGATAGGAGAATTCGATAGTCCACCTCTCCCTCTCTTCCCTCTATGTAGTTTGTTGACAATGAACATGAAGATGAAGATGGAAAAAAAGTATAATCCATCGTCCATCTTTCTCTTTCTTTCGATGGAAGAAAGTATAAAAATATAGTAAAGTTCCAATTTATCTGTGCACGGACGGACATAGGGAGAACACAATATACATTATAGGGAAACAAAGTATAGTACTATTTGAAATTTGAACTTGGAAAAAGACAGAGACAAAGAGAGAGGAGAAAAGAGACAAAAGAAGAATAGGAAGAAGAGAGAAAGCAAAAGGGAAACGTCCATAAGCTTCACCAACAAATCCCATTGGAGTCTCTCTTTTCCTCTGATGTCTGATGTCCAGTTTTCGCCAATTCAATTCTTTGGTTAGGTCCGATTGATCAGCTAGAAAAAAAGAGAAAGTAGACACACACAGAGAGAGAGAGAGACTTCCAACTAGGGAACAAGAACAAGACTCTTTCATCTCCGTACACACAACCAAAGAATAGACAGAGGAGAAACTTACCTTGAGTGGAGACTCTGGCCTAACTGCAACCTAACACTTACACACATATATGTATACAGTGTTCAAGCACACACACACTTGTGTATGTTTGTGTGGACTCTGTCTTTCTCTTCTACCCACCACACAAGACTATATGAGTGATGTCTGTCCCTGTGTGTGTGTGGAGTTGGAAATGTGTTTCACTTGAATCCAATCCTTCCATACGTGTGTATATACACATTTCATCTTGTTGGAAATGGCATTTTTTTCTTTCTCTTCTCCCTTTCCCTTTAACCCAAGGTAAACAGTGAAACTTTAACACTATCATCTTCACTGTCACATGCACTGTCTACATTTCTCCCTCTCCCCTATACTTTATTTCCATTGATATTCTCCACTCTCACTCACCTCTCTCTCTCTCTCTCTCCTATCTAAAGCCACTCTCACTCTCAAAAAAATTGAGGGCAGCAGTCAGAGTTGAGTAAACCACACACACACTTTCTCCTTTCTTTTTTAAACATTTATCCTCTCACTCCCCAGCTTTAATAATAGACCAAGTCATACATACTCCTCAGTCTTTCTCATCTTCCTGATGAGTCAAAGTCTCGTCACATCCCTACAGTCAACGAGTGTCTTGTGTGTGTCACGGACACTCCACATGTACATGTAGTTTGACAGAATTTCTAATACAAATGGAAAGGTAGTGGTCAAATTTTAATGTAATATTTTTATTTTCTTGTCATCACCCGGCGGCTACTTCAAACATTTTTGTTTTGTTTTCCCAGTATTTTCAAAAAACTTTGGGAAGACTCCTACATATTGCTCCTCCTCTTGTGGCTGCCAGACAGAAAAAAGAAGTATAAAATTCTAATTTTCCAGACTTGTGTGTGTCTGTATGTGTGGAGGGTGCTTGAGTACAAAAAGAATAAGCACTCCACTTGTATGCTCTCCTCCACACACACACATTGTCTGGCCGACTAGGAGGAATATGAGGAGAAGGAGGAATGGTCTCTCCTTTCCAATTTTCTTGTTTCGAATTTGAAGCTGAGGCTGCCTCTGGTAGGGAAGGCTGCTGGTGATGTATTGTTTGAATTGTAAGGAGGAGGAGGAAAGGCAGGACATTACAATTACATACAAGCCTCCCCAATCTTTTTTGCTTTGAGAATTTTGATTACATCTCACTTTCCCCATCCTCTCTCCTCTACCTTCCATTGCATCACACAAACACGAGCACACACACACTCAGATGTTGAATACATGGACTGGATGTAATGTGAGTGTGAGATGGAGAAGGTTGAGCTAAATAATGGAAAACATACAAAAGGGATGGGAAGGGGGGAGGAGAAGGGAGCGTCGGCGTGGGAAAAGATGCAGACGACAGGAATATTGTTTTACTCAGGCAAGAAATCAAAAACATTTGATTTTCTCCTTTTTTTTCTTTTGGGTTTTTTTCTCCTTCTCACAATTAGCTCAGGCAAACAATTGGAATAGACAGGAGTCGAAGGGTCCAAGTTTTTCTCTTCTCTGTTTATTCCACTGGGAAACAAATGAAAGGATTTTATTGTTTGGTCTAGTTTTGGTGCTTTGTGGATTGTACATAAGACACGTGTGTGTGTGTGTGTGGAAGAGGGACTTGACTTGATGTGTAAAACCTACATTTCTAATACACAACCTTGCACGGGTGTTTTGTATAAAATTGAGGAGAAGTGTGTGTCCTATTGATTTTCTCCAGTGGAGGAAAATGTGTTGTATTTAATTTAAATTATTGAAAGCAATCTTGTGTGTGTATGCGTGGTGTACACGAGTACTTTAGTCAAGACAAAGTCCTTGTGTAATAGTCACGAGTTAATTAGTTACTAAGTAGAGGAGGAGGAGGAGGAAGAGTGCGGCTGGAGACTCGAGAAATGAAAGGAGAATTGTTTGCAGATTGTGGAAGAGAGTTATAATGATGACTTATGGAGTGTAAAGAAATCATTAATCATTAATGAGTCGAGTGCAATCTTCTCGCATTCACCCATACACACACGCGTTCACACACTGTGTTTGTGTGTGTTTATGTGAAGGATAGAATATACTTACTGTTTCAAGAAAATATTAAATTGGTGCGACTATTACTATTTGTTCGTGAATTGTACAGGGTGTTCTTCATTGTAAAGAAATCAAAATATTTTATGCTAGTTTGCCCATTATAATTGATTTTACAAGTCAAACGGTAAATAATTCGTTCGTATACATGATATTGTCATGTATTGGAACATGTGTTCTTCTATGGAAGTAACGAGGCTGTGTAAAAGAAAGTTCTTTGAACATGTATGTACGTTCGTCTTAACAAATACAAATGTATGTACAATGTACACAAGTTTGAAGACCCAAAAATGTTTATTGTTGTTGGTAATTTCAGAGCATATAATATTTCCGGGAATCAAGATGCCGACAGCGGGGTTGAGCACGTGGACGTGGAACGTGAAGCGTACAAATGTAGATGTAATGTGGAAGAGAGGAAAATTGAATTTTAGTTATGCTTAGAATTCTTATTCCGAATTCTACGAAGTTATTATTAGCACTCCAATCATCAGTCTAATTGACCATTTGAATTTTTCCTATGGAAAATTCTTACAGCTTCTCTCTCTCTCTCTTCTTCCTGCCATAATTTATGAATAGTACAAATTGTTTGAAATCCCAAACAACATTTTCGTATCGGGGGTTCAATGGAAAAATACATAATAAAATAATTATATTCTGCAGTACAAATTTTCTTTGCCGAATAATACGGGTTATTGGAACAAAATGAATACATAAACGGAAATTTTTAAAATAGCTTGTAAATTATTTGCGTGCAAATAAACTTGAACTTGCATAGATTTTCCAAAGTGCGGCTTCGCAGACATTGGAAATTTGCTTGAAATTTTATACCCAAGTATTTTTAAAATTCCATGTTTTATATCCCCTTCCACTTGTTCATTACCTGACGAACAATTAATTTCTGTACCCTGTACAGTTAAAAAAATTAAGGTGGGTCAATAAACCACGTGAGTTACACACTGTTTTTATGTATAGTCTCCTTCTCCCCTCGGAGTACATCTTCCCTGGAACAACAAAATACACCTGGTAAAAAGAAAGTTCCTTACACACTCACACACTCAATACACCCGGACAATGTAATTGGTTAATTGAGGACTCCCTCATTCACTCTTTATTTGGACAGTCCTAACTGCAAGTGTACAAGAAACTCGGGAGAAACATACACGCAGGCACACAAAGGAAAAAGGGGGAAACGGGCAGTCGTAGAAGAAAAGTAATTTGTTAAGAAGTTAATGTGGAAGTTGTGCTTGAGAATGTTGATGACGAAGAAAGGAGATGGGAATGAACTTTTCATTTCATTGCCTTTATTAACGTGTTAAGAACAGGTCGCAATCGCGAAGATTGTTTATCACCCCGTGAACACGGACGATAATCTAGCCAAAGATGACAAGAAGCATAGATTTATAAAAAAACAAATCTGGCTAAGTTGTTGGTGCACAGATTTTAAAAAAATTTATAACCGGCCATTGTTGGAAAGGCACGGTAAAAAAATCAAAAAAGAAAAAGGAAAAAAAAAATCCCGCCAATTAATCCCCAATTGCCTATCGACCCACCACTAAATAACCCACAAGGATAGGTTTGGGGTGAAAACCTCCTAATGAGGGATACCCTTAACAGCACCTTGACTATCTTGACATAGAGTGTATTACAATTCTTTTACCCCACATGACCACCTGCAGCGCGAAATAGCACCTTTTGGTAAAAGTTAACCCGACAAACAAAATGTTCAAAAATCTGAACAAATTCCGAGGTTTTTTTAAACTCAAATTTTTTGATATTTTGCACTTTAGAAAAATTGAAGTACCCAATTAAAA
>WJFB01000473.1:0-50060 GCA_009870185.1 Pygmarrhopalites habei
CAAAAAAATGTTGGTTTTTTTCAGCACCACTTCGTGTTCAGATAAGTCCAGCCGGGAGTCAAATGGTGGATGTGGGGAGACTGACAAGTTTTCGGTGTCTCGTTTCCGGGAGTCCCGTAACCAGCGTCGAGTGGTTTAAAGATGGTGTCCCCATCCGCCATGACAGTGCTTCCATTAATAGGTCAGGAGGACTTGATTTGTATTGTTTTGAGTGGAAAGTAGTTTTTTGAAATTACCGCTGTTTCGTTACCTTTAATTTGCAATGTTGGTCACTTTTAGGTATAAAATTAGTCCAAGGGAGGTATTGACAGTGATTTCGGTGCAGGCGGAGGACGCGGGAATATTTCAATGTTTCGCCTCTAATGACCTTTACTCTGCTCAAGATAGTATTCAACTTCGACTGGGTTGTAAGTAGGACATTATTAATTACAGCTTAAATGTAGTCAAAGGTCAACAGCCATTTTTGGATTTTTTTATTTTTAGCGGTGCTACCAGAGTTGACCTATAGATTCAGTGAGCAGACCCTGCAAGTAGGGCCTTATGTATCGATCAAGTGTATTGCAATCGGGAACCCTCCGCCCCAATTCCAGTGGACCCTTGACGGATTCTCTATTCCTGAAAATGAGAGGTCAAGTTTCTATTTTGTCTTGCGCTCTTTATTTTTAAGGTCAAATTCATAAAGATTCATTTATTAATTGTAGATTCCTAGTGGGTCAGTACGTGACCGTTCATGACAGTGTCATCTCTCATGTAAATATCACTGCCGTTCATGCTGAAGATGGTTAGCTAATTTTTAATTGTAATTAAAGTCCCCCCTCCTGAAATTACCAAATTCACATTTGTCTAACCCGTATTTTTTGTAGGGGGTTTGTACAGTTGTCATGCAACCAATGTCATGGGCACCGTCTCCCACTCTGCCCGTCTCAATATTTATGGTGAGGTCAAAGTTCAATCGGTGTCAAATAAGGTCATTCGAATTTAGTAAATTAAAGTGTGATACAAATGTAGGGCCACCATTAATTCGTCGGATTTCGACGCCGATCAAAGCAGTCTCTGGGAAAGATTTTCAAATTTCCTGCCCTGTCTCAGGCTATCCTATCGAGCTGATCACCTGGGAGAGAGGTAAAAAATCAACTGAGGTCAATTGAGGTCATTCATTTTTACACAATTTAATTTGTAATTAAAGGTGGGAAGTTACTCCCAGTAAACCGTCAACAAAGAGTTTACCCGAATGGGACGCTCATCGTGGAGAATATCCAGAAGGAGACTGATGAGGGGATCTACACTTGTCATGCCAAGGTGAGGTCAAAGGTCAATCAGTTTTATGACCCATGCAATTATGTGAAAATTGTGAAAATTTGTATTACTCCTGCGAAAATTCCTTAACAAGCGTCGACATTTTAATTTTAGGGTCGACAAGGTTTGACCTCCGCTCGTGACCTTCATATCCAAGTCATTGGTAATTTACCATTTTTGTGATTTTCAAAATTGTATCCCAAATTTTTAAATCCCAGCAACTAAATTCACTAACAATTGTATTTCAAATAGTTCCGCCAAAAATCATGCCCTTCCAATTTCTGAGTGAGTATTTGAGGGAAGGACGTCGATTGGCTGTTTCCTGTCAAATCCTAGAAGGCGACAAACCTCTCGAGGTTTCTTTTTTACCAAAAAATTTATTTGCAATTCCAGAATTTGTTTTACAATTTTAAATTTCGTCTTAGTTCACTTGGCTGTTCGAAGGGAAACTCATCTCTCCCTCAACCTCAGCGGTAAGTTCAAAAAGTTTGAAGAACTGCCAAGAAATTATTTTGCTAATAACAATTTGTCACAGGGCGTGACCGTTCGGATCCCAGACGAATATTCTTCCACCCTGGTCATTGACTCCCTAACCTCGGGTCACAATGGTCAATGGACTTGTGTAGCGGAGAACGCCGCGGGCAAGGAACTCCACAGTGCTCTTCTCACCGTCAATGGTTAGCATCCCATAAACTTGCATATAATTTTGAGACACTTTCCTCCAATATTTTGGCATAAACTTATAACGACGTTTTAACTTTCTCCCGCTTTAAAAATTAATCAATTTTACACTGTTTTTTAATTTAAAGTCCCCGCCAAGTGGACGCTCGAACCACGTGACATCAGTGTCTCAGCGGGTCAGTTGATTACTCTGCAGTGCCAAGCTGAGGGTCACCCGACCCCCTCGATCACCTGGAAACGTGCCTCCAGTAAGTAACGCGTTTCTCTCTCTCTTCTCTCTTCCCAACTTTCTCTTAATCCTACAAAATTAAAAGCTTTTCTCTCCCGCATTTCACTCTCACATGACCTTCCCCATTTCTGTAAATATTTACAAACCTTCTCCTCCTCTCTCACGCATCTTAATTCCCTTCTGAAGACATTCTGAGCTCACACACACACAACATACAAAGAGACAGACAGAGGGACTCTCTCCGCAAGATGGATGCCATAAATTAGTTAATGTTTAAGTAAAATTAATGGAGCGTCAAAAACTCTTGGCATATAATACCCTCCCCCTTAAAATGCCCGGAGAAGAGAGAAAGAACCTGGATGAGGAGGAAGAGAAGGAGAGTTCTCTCTTGCAGCTGCTAGGCTCATCCACACAAGATTGAATTAAACAGAGAACAGAGGAAGAGAAGGAGAAGGAGGAGAAAGCACGGGCGGAAGTACTGGCCCTTTACTTTGTGAATAGACTCAGCCCATAATTCTTGCTATAATTTAGAACGAAATCCCTCCGTCTTAGCCTCATCTCCATTTTGCGAATCTTACGCCCACCCTCCACCACACACACGTTCCACACACGTACACAAGACATAAGCAGCAACCCAGGGATTTGAGAGATTACAATTTTACCCAAAAAAGCTCACCTTCACTTTCCCCCCTTTCTCTCTCTCTCTCTCTCTTTCATTACCATGATTGATTTTCTTGAAAAAGAAAGGGAATTTTAAACCAGATTTAAAATCACGGGGACAAAGAAGAAAATTTGCGAAAACCAAAAGAGAGGGGGAGAATTGGCGGGAGATTGGAATTAGAGTGGAGAGGAGAAGAGCCTCTTTTATTTAAAAGATGTTTGCTAATTGGAATCGGGACAAAAGGAGTGAGGAAGAGGGAGGAGGATGGAAGGGGGAAAATCGATGGTCCTTTATACTCTTCCTGAGAGTGTATGTGTGTGTTTGGGAGAGAGAGAGGAGAGAGAGAAATGGAGCGAGTTTATGGGTTTTAGCATTAAGGACGCTTTTAATATATATACCCACACACATAAGCATGCATATATGTACATTTATACGCTCTTAATCGATACACAAGCTTAACTCACAGAGTGCTTTTGTAGTTGAATCCTCAGGACTAAGCCTTCTTCCCTTCTCTGTGTCTGTGTGTGTGATAGAGAGAGAGTGTGTGTGCCCTTGTGTGTCTCTCCAGAATGCATTAGATTCTCCCCTCCCTCCATATTGAAGCCTTGTCTTTGTACTCGCGTTTTGTCTGAAGGGAGAGGAGGGGAGGGAGGGTCCATGACTCCAATTTAATTGACATAAGAAGACAAGGAGTTTCCTCTCCACTGAATAATGGCTCAAGCCATTTAAATGTGAATTGAGTCATGTGATCCAATTAACTGGAAGGGGAGAGGGGCTAGTTAACCTGAGTCCTTGTCTTGTAGTGTGTGTGCCTTGTTCGGAGGTATAAAAAAGATTCCCCACTTTCTCCCTCTTTCAGTCTGGAAGAAAGTGAAAGAGGACTTTCTTTTTGTAAACAGGACTTTAAAGTCATTTTCCAAAATTGTGGTAATATTGACACAACAAATGTCTCTAGGCTAAAGGAGAATCCGTTGGAGTTTTTGGAATTGGGTCATTGGTGACAATTCCCGGGTCATTGACCCGGAAAGTTTGTTTTTCCTCAAACTTTATGCTATGCTTCAGTCATTTTTCAATATTTTTCTTTGAAGATTACAAGAAATGTTCTCTGGACTATTCTATAGAGCGGTTTTTTATCAATAGCTGAAACGGTTGAAAACGTGACCTCCAGAGGTCAGACACCTTTGATGACTTGTGGAGGTCAGGAATGGGAAAATAGGCAAAAGTTAACTTTCAAATGATGCTCCGGGCTACATTTAGAAGAATGGTTAAAAAAGTCACATGTCATTTGATAGACCTTTGCTCCTGAACCTTTGGTGACCTCAGGAGGTCACAATTTTGAAAATTTTCAGCTTTCTACGAGAAATCATTCTGTGGAATTTTCCGAGGCACATTTCTACCCGGTCTCAAAAGATTTTTTGTTGAAAAATGACAGAAAGAGTTCAAAGTACGAATTTAGGTTAAATGACCCGGAACAGGTCACCAATGACCCGATCTCAAAAATTTCAACGGATTTGTTCTTTTGTAGCTAAGACACATTGACCGCATCAATATTATTATAATTTTTGAGGATGAGTTTTATAAAGTTGTGTTTCCTGAAAAAGTTGTTCAAAAACTCGTTTTTTTTATTTCAGGCAGCAAACCGGGAGAGTACAATGATGTCCTGGGCAAGTCCACAACTGTCTACGATAATGGGACCATCCGGTTTGATGAAATCAAGAAAGCGGATGAAGGTATGGTCATTATCTGATTCGAAGGTTAGGGGGGTGAATAACCCCTCAATTATCTAGAAAGCCAATTAAAGAAATAAGATTTCGTGAGTCATTCTGTCTTCAGTTTTAAGAAAAATATTTTTAAAATACCCTCAAAGAATAAATGCGAATCTTTGATTCTGTGTACACCTCACATTTCTGACGATTCTTCAAATATCTAATCTTTTCTTCTCTCTCTCCCCTACAGGTCAATATCTGTGTGAGGCGAAGAACCAAGTGGGAGCTGGGCTGAGTAAGGTCATCATGCTCAAAGTTAATGGTGAGTCGAGAGGATTTTTCCTATTTTCCCCTAGAATGCACACCGAAAAATCCGAAGAGAGGAGAAAGCCCATTAATGATGATGAATGAATCTCTCTCCATCCAACAATAGTCCCTCTTTGTTTCCTTTCACCTCCTCTTTCCAACTAACCTGTCCACATTCTCCCCTTCTCATCCCCTCTCTTCTCCCCTTTTATCCCATCAAGGGAAAGTTAAGTGAAAGTCTTCACCTCGCTCTCTCTCTTTCCCACTCTCCAGAATTCCTAATGAAGAGTCTCGACTTTGTGGAATCCCAGAATTTTCCAATTGAGCGCAGAATACAAGAGACAACCTGGATTTGTCCCCTCCCCCTCCTCCCCTCCACACACACACACTATAATACCCACAATTTTCTCCTCTCTCTTTTTCTCCTGGACAGCCCTCTAAGAACATGATTCCCCCATGGACTCTCTCTCTACCTCTCTCTCTCTCTCCTTTCTGTCTTCCATAATAAAAAAATCCTTTTTTGTGCTCAGTCCAAAAATTCAATAATTCACATGCACACACTCCTTTCTCCATCTTCTTTTCCTTTCTCTCTCTCTCACTCTTCAGGAGAAACTGTGTTATACTTTCCATTTATTTTTAAAAGGAGAGAGAATCTCGTAATCAATTCCTCATAAAATTTTCCCTCCATTCTCTTCTCCTTTCTTTTTTCCCCTTCTTATTCTTGAATGTTCAATGCTTTACAATCAGATTTGTGATTCCAGGAAAAAAATCTTTTATCTTGTTTTCCCTCTCCCTCCTTTCTCTCTCTCTTTCTCTTTTACTCTCTCCAAAATCCAAAGATACACAAATTGCTGTCTGTCAGATTATTCGGAATAGAAGAGAGGATTAAAGAGGGATGTATGAGGAAGAGAAAAACTACGAGAGAAAGCGCAAGACTTTCCCCATATTTTTCCCCTTATGCAATTTAAAAGGAGATTGTGAGTGGGTGTGGTAAAGAATGGTTTGACGGTGGCCGTTGATTCATCAGCTATTTTTTTCCCCTTCTTCTTCTTCTTCTTCTTCTTCCTCCTGTTTGTTTGTCAAGAAGAGGAGGAGGATGAGAAGGTAAATCGCTTTTTCAATCCCCATTCTTTTATCCTTGACTCCGAGGAGATGAAAGGGACACAAAGAAATTCTGTTCCTTCTATTTGTACTCATAAATTTTCCCCTTTTACTCTCCCCTTTTTTTCAAGGGCTTGTCAAATAGGCAAGAGAGAGAGAGAGAGAAGGAGGAGAGGCTGAGCCCCTTTTAAAGATCAATTTAGGGATTTTACTAATGTAGTTGTGGAAAGTGTTTGAAGGAAAGGTAGTTATTTTTCTGTTGTGTGTGTGTGTCTGGTTGTAGCTCCGGCTGAGTTTGTACTGAGGGAGGAAGAGATTTCAGTGAAGGCGGGGGACAAAGCGGTGTTGCAGTGTCGGGCGACGGGAGATTTACCAATTGACATCCAGTGGTTCCATGGGACTAAACATGCTAAAATTACAAGTCACTCCACAAACAGGTGGGCCCATCTCTCTTTTTGTCTTTGTCTTCTATGTGTGTGTGTGAGTGCCTGCGTGTGTGACTGGGGAGTGACTGAGCTTTGATGTGGAGGACGACCAGGGAGTTGTGGTTACAGTGAAAGTTGAAGGATTTTAAAATTGGATTCTTCCCTCCTTTCCTCGTCTCAAGGTACACGATTCGGTATCAGAATCTGGATAATGGGATTCTATCCGAACTTCTCATCAGTGGAGCTGGACGACCTGACGGTGGGGCTTATAAGGTCAATCCTCTGCTTTTAATTTGATGTTCAGAATTCAGCACAGAATTTACAAATGGCGCTGTTTATTTTTACTTTGAATATTACTTTCTCCAAGATTTTTGATTGGGGCGCTGTAAATTCATTCCTCGCGGATAAAAGGTGCATCTTTTTAAAATAAAAAATGTTTTGTGTGCAGTGTCGAGGGTCAAATTCGTACGGCAGTGACCAGACAACAGTGACCCTCAAAATCCAAGGTAATTTCGTGAAGCGCGTGAAGCAATTTTTTAAACCGGGGTTTTTATCCACATACTCTTCTTTCTGCTTTTTCACTTTTCAAAATGAACTTTCTCCTTGTTTAAATTACCTTTCTTTCCAATTTCTAAAAAACTGAACACCCTCGCACGTCCAAGGCACGTCCATTTCCAATAAAAATACTCATTTCATCCTGCTTTCTCTCTTTCACTTTTTGTGTAGAACCTCCGGAGCAGCCACTGAATTTGCGGTTGGTAGAAGAGCAGAGTCGTTCCATTCAAATTTCATGGTCGGAAAGTTTCAACGGAAATTCTCCACTTATAAACTACATCATCCAACGAAAGCATCCAATCGGTGAGTTTTTGACTTCCCTTGACCTCTGAAATCATATTTTTCACTCTATTCTCATTAGAACTCTCCTTTCTCTATTGACTTTCCCCCTCCACTTTCTCTCCCTCTCGACACGCTCCCTAATTCCCCTCCTCCTCCACCTTCTCTTCTCTGTCATCCTCGTTTATTTACATTCAAATTTACATTTTCATGTCAGTCAAAAAGCCACGGGGAATTTCCCTGTCTCTCCCTCTCTCTCCACATGTAGACACACACACACGCAAACACAGTCAAACATGTAGAATCCGATTTTCCGCCCTGGGAACTTGAATTTAACACAAGATTGCCCTGTCTGTGCACACACACACTCCTCTCTTTCAGATGCATTTTCAATTTATTTATTTACCTTTCAATCCGGGCAATTCCGAATTTTCGTTTTTCTCTTACCAAAATAATCCGAGGGAAAAAGAGGAAAAGAGAAGGGAGAAAAATCTCATCTCTCCCTCCCCTCGAGATGCAGATGAAAGCAGGGAGAGAGAGAGAGAGAGAGAGAGAATTCAGTTTTTTTCCTACTCTCCGATTGATTTGACCTCCTTCCCCTTCCACATCACTCTTTGGAAATTTTGGGTGATGGAGGAGCTGGGCGGCTGTATATGCGTGTGTGTGTCGCTTGTCCATGGATACGCTCCACCGACTTTTCCATTACTATAGAAGGTTACTCTCTTCATAACCCTCCCTCGTCTTTTACACTATAAAACTCAACGATGCAAAGATAGTAAGAGGCACTTTTCTTGTAATATCAAAGCTTTCTCTCTCTCTCCCTTTCCAAACTCCCTCCCTCCTTTCCCCTTTCATCCTCACTCTCCGAATTTTCGGGTTGACAACCCGAGTCAGTCGACATCCAAAGCAAAGCAAAAAGGGTAGAAAGTTGAAGGCTGGTTGTAGGGTGTTTGGCAGATTTTTTAAATAAAACATAATAAATTTTGAATGAATTGCAGAGACATGGACGGAAGCGGATGTTGAATTGGCTGTCCCAGCTACACAGAATACAGCCGTCATTCCTGGACTTTCACCCGCTACCACTTACCACATTCGAATTGTCGCCCAAAATAGTCTTGGCTTTAGCCGACCTAGCGAAATCGTTCAAGTGACCACAGAACAGGAAGGCAAACATTTGCAATTTTCTACATTTTTGTATTTGCAGGCTGTAATTTCAGAATTACTGCCTGAAGTAGTCTACATTAGTAGCAGTAGTCGAAACGCCTTTGCAAACGATCAATTAAATTGCCCTAAATTTGGTAAAAATTATACCGGCATTGTGTTTTTTGCAACATCTACATTCCAACTGGCATTACAAAAGAGCAAATGAATGCGATCGGCGTCCAAGTTTAACAATTTTGTAATGCAAGAATGAAAGTGAACAATATTCTTTTGACCTGTGGAGGTCAAGGATAATAACTAGGAGAAAATAATCTATGCGAAAATTGTTGAGAAAAACACTGGGAAGCCACTTACAAAGCTTCAATCTTAAAAAAGTTAAATGAGCAGCGTCCTTTCAGTTTAAAAAATATTTTGTACAAACAAAATTTAATTTACGGCTTGAAATTTATGCGGGACAAATTCGCAGCTATGAAATAATACACAAATTTTTTAATATAATTTCCTATCACGAATTGTCTTTATTTGCAGCTCCAGAAGGCCCACCACAGAACGTGCAGGTAGAGGCAGTGACTTCGACAAAACTCCGAGTAACCTGGTCACCACCACTTAAACCACTGCAACACGGCACGATCCTTGGCTACTATTTAGGCTATAGAGAAATCGGACTGGCAATCCTGACAGGAGGAGGGCTGGAATCGGGGAGTTCTTCGCAGTATTCTACCTCCAGCGGAGGAGACATGCATGGTTATCACTTTAAAACTGTCGAAGTAAGTCTTTTCCTAGTAGTAAAATACTACTTTCTCCGTGTGTGTATGTTTGTGCTTTGACCTCCCGCTAGCCCCCACAGGGCTACACATAAAACATCAAAAAAATGAAATTGACATTTCTTTGCCATGCACACAGGTTGGGATAGGTTTCGGTGGAATGGGCACCCTGGACAATCTCAAAAAGTACACCCACTATGCTGTCGTCGTTCAAACATTCAATTCCAAGGGTGCAGGGCCTGTCTCCCCACCCAAACTGGGTACCACCGACCAAGATGGTGAGCACAGTTAAATTGAAAAAGGGTCGTTGACCCTTTTTTAGTTTTAAAATTTTTTTCTTGCAAATCTTCCGCGCAGAAAAATATTGTCAAACTTTTATTATAAACACTTCACTTTCAACCAATTTTTTGAAACCCACCCATGAACCTGCAAAATCAGATACACTACAAGGCGGTTATTTTGAATTGAATACAATTTTTGTCACGTGTACATAAAATTTCAATTGCGCCTCTTTGTGTTTATGATTGCTATGCATTTGACGCAATATAAGAACGAGAGTAGCCACACTGTAAGTACTTTACAAAGGGAAAGTGCGAAACGGGAGAAAGAAAAAAAGAAATTTCATTTACTTTCTCCTTTTTACAAAAAGAAGAAAGTGAAAAAATCCCATTGACTCGCAATCGGAATGACAGGGAGAGGAGGAAGCCATTAACTGGCATTAACACAGTCATAAAGTGGAACGACCATTTTGCCCCTGTAAACTTAATTAATTATCTCATTTTGGACTTTAATTACCGTCGACAATGCCACTTTTCCCTCCCTCTCTCAAAGCCCATTTTCCCCTTTACTTCCCCGCCCCTATAAATCAAGTAGAAAGTGCCCACTATTCCCCTTCTCCCTCCCATTCTGAGATGGAAGTGTGACAGTACCCGGGTCTACTAGAGAGATAATCAAGGAATGTTTAAATGTTAATTGCCTTCCCATTGGTCCCCATTCGTTCTCCGGTTGGAGTGGAGGGTGCAGGTGTGGAGAAGGGGTGATAAGGAAAGTTAAAAGTTATTCAATGACCCTCTTTTCCTATTTTTTTCTTAAGTGCCCACATCCCCTCCACTCAAAGTGGATTGTGGAGGGAGTTCAGCTGAGAGTGTTCGGATATCATGGGAAGAGCCAGCTGTAGATGGTCAACATGGAATCATCCAAGGATACAAAGTCTTCCATCAAATGGTCCCTGTCGAGGAGGACTCTTATTTTTCCGTTGATACAATCGGGGAAGAGACGGAGGATGATGAGTTCCCAGTAGAAACTAAAATGACAACAAGTAAAAGTGTCGAATTGGGTGGACTTAAAAAAGCCACCAATTACAGTATCTTTGTCCTTGCTTTCACCGTCAACGGAGATGGGGCTCCTTCGCAAGGGATCCTTTGTCAAACTGATGAGGATGGTAAGGAAATTTTGTAACTCAAATTTCCCCCCGCTTGTCTATTTTTTAAAATGACATTTGACATTTAAATAGTACCAAGTGGCCCACTGGGAATCAAGGCGATTGTGAGTTCACGCCGATCCGTCCTTCTGTCGTGGCTCCCGCCACGAGAACCAAATGGAAAACTGGAGTCGTATACTGTCTACATGCGCACCCTCTTCCCAGACTCGACCAAAGTTGTAAGTAGCAGATTTTTCACCGGGAATTTTAATTTTCGATGCTACAGTACAATTTTGCCGGCGATTTTCGGAGTACATTTTCCAGTGCATTTTTTGAGGGGAAGTTTCATTCAGTGATAATTAGAGTTCTTTTGTGAATGGTTCCAAAATGGCGGGAATTTTTTTAGTTGATTGAATTGTGGAGTTGTGAAATTGAATTTTTTCTGTTGGATATTTGGGTGGGACAGGAGAAGAGAAAGTTGGACGGGGACGATCGAAGTTACGAGGCAATCGGACTGAAGGAAGGACAAATGTACGAATTTTGGTTGACAGCGTCAACGAAAGTGGGGGAAGGGAGTGCGACGGAGAAAGTCCAAATCTCTCCCTCAAATAAAGGTAGAAAACAGCTGAGCAGCTGATTTACGATTATTTTTATTCTCCCTCCCCCCGCCTCCTCAAAAGCAAAAGAGGAGGCGGTGGCTCAATAAAATCTAGTGAAAGCCCAACTCTCTCTCTCCTTTTCACGGGAGAGAAAGATACAGCCACAATAAATCCGCTTTTGTTTCTTCCACACACACACACAGGGACACACACAGTCCCCACTAAATCCCGGCTGTATTATGCCCGGGATGAAAGAGAGAGAGAGAGGACATTGTAATTATTTAAATGTGTTTTCGGCTCCATTTTCCCTTTTCTTGTTTATTGGCGGGAGTTGTGGGTAGTTTTAAAAAATAAAAATAAAATAGCATCTCATATTTCACGCGACCGTTCAGTTGTGTCCTGACTTGCGAAATTTCCCCCACCTTCTTCGTCCCCTCTCCTTTACATTCACTTTGCATTGTAGAATGGAGGGAGGGGGAGACGGATGTCGTTTGTTTCTTTTTATGTTTTCTTTTTATTACTCCATTGTTTTCCCATCCTTCCCAGCCTTTTCATCTCCTCCACGATTTACGGCCGGCCCGTTCCCCGAAAATACAGAACAGAACAAACAAACACACAGCTTCTTTTCTCCCCGAGAAAAGGAGATGGAGAAGCAGAAGAAAAATTTTTCAAGAGAGAGAGAAAGAATGTAATGTACAAAAAATCATCCTTTTTGTTTCTTTTTTTCCAGTTCCTGCCAGGATCGCCTCGTTCAGTCAGACGATTCAAGTGCCTTGGAAGCGGGAAATTGTAAGAGACAATCCATTTTTTTCAAAAATGATGATTAAAAATTGGTTTTAATTTAAAAGGCTCCATAATGGAGAAAGGGAATTAAGAAAAATGGCTTGTGTCAGACAAAGCTTTTAGAATGTAATTGTATAGTGCAAAAAAGAAGGCTTGCGAATTGTTTTGCGTTTGTAGACTGCAATTTCAAAGCTTTTTGATTAGTCCCTTTTCAGTTATTTAAACAATGTTTTCATGCTAAACTTCGACGCCGATGAGACGTACGATTCTGTTTATGTAAATTTTTGCTATTTCAAAAAAACTGCTTAAATCCACGATAAGCCCGAATGGCGTCGAAGTTCAACAGCAGCAAATGCGAATCTTAATAATTCTTTTTGACTCAAACTGTTAAAAACCATTTTTTCAAAATTATTCCAGCTGCTGAGATGTGATTCGGTTGGAATTCCCGAGCCAAGTGTCCTCTGGACCTTCAATGGTAAAAACTACGCCGACTCTTCCTTCACAAACTCTGTAAGTCCTTTTCTCTTCCTTTAATTCAAGTGTGGAATGCAATGGTCCAATTTAATTGCATCTTAATATTATTTACCATTGTCCTGTGTGTGCGTCTGTCCATTTTCCCCCTTCCTTAAACTCACTCTAACTATATATTTTTTCCATGTCATTTAACGCGGTGTTTCAGGAGCAGGTCAAAATGGGTAGTGGAGTAGAGACACTGAAGTTGGGCCAAGTGACACCAGAACAAGGGGGGAATTACAGTTGTACTGTGACCAACATTCTAGGTTCAGACACAATCACTTACGAGGTCAAAGTCCTTGTCCCTCCACTAGTGAAATTAGAGTCACTTGAAAGTTCGTTCGACACAATGCAAATTGGTTGGTCCGTCCGGGAAAACCCGACTCCCATCAAAGGTGAGCGTGACATGGAAAGTCCACAATTAAATCCACAATTAAACTTTTCTTTTATGTGTATACACATTTTGTACCGCCATTTGACACGCGGAACGACTTAGCTGGACGAAAGGCTGTAGAATTGCCAAGAAAAGGAGAAAGTCTTAATGACGCTTTCTCCCTCTCTCTCTCTCCGGAAGAGAGAGGGAGAGAGAAAGGAGTTTTGCTCCATTTTATCTGTACCATCTTATCCATTAGCTGAGCGAGAGGAGGAGGAGAAGAAGGAGGAGAGCTCATTTGCATAATGCTTTAATGTCCATAAATATGCAAGGCTGCTCTAAGCTTTCTCTTCTCTCTTTCGAAGAAAACCCGGGCATTAAGAAAACTCGCTCTAAATTAATTTGCTGGCGGAGAATGTGTGTGTGCTGTGCTGTACTGTACAGCTTGTGTGTGTGTGCTGAGTACAGTTGAGTCGAGGGCCATTATAGCCATCTCCCGAATTACTTTATGAGAATTTAATCAAGTATCCCATCACCCAAATTACCCACCCATTCCCGCCCATCCTCCTCCTCCATCCTCCTCATCGTCTTCCACATTTCCCCGCCCAAAAAAAACATTAGGCCATTTAGCCTAATCATCTTGTTTTCTCCCTCCGCCCGATTTTTAAGGACTTTCTCCTCTCCTAGCCAAACATTGAGATTCATAGGAGGAGAAAAGATGCGGCGGAGGATGGGTGGGGAGGAAAGAGCCGCTTGATTTTGTCTCGAGGGGCTCAATTGAATTTTTCTTCTCTCTTTTTTTAAGTTGGTGCGTGTGTGTGTTAACTTTCAGGATTTGTGATAAACTACAAGAGAGAGCCGAGTGGGGACTGGGAAGAATATAAATTGGTGGGGGGAAGACTCACCACTCATAACCTCGGAGGACTCAGTTGTGGCTCCAAGTACCAAGTCTACATCACTGCCTTCAATAAAATCGGGACAGGGAAACCTTCAGAGAGTAAGTCTCCCTCTCACTCTCTATTTTGTGCGTGTGTGGGTGTGTGTGATGGATGGGCTACTCTTATGTGATGCTGTTCAGTTTTAATCCCATTTAATCTGGGGAGAGTGGTGGTTTTTAGTTTTCACTTTTTTAATTTTTTTTCCCTGGAAAAACGAGCGTTAGAGTACTCAAAAAGTGAAAGCCACACTTTCACTCTGATCGTTTTTCTGGGAGAAAGTTGAGAGATTAGAAAAGTACGGAGGGAGGGGATTAAAAGAATTAAACTTGTTATGTTTTTTTCAGTCTTCAATGGCAAGACGAAGGGGTCAAGTAAGTTTTTTTACAAGCTTTTTGTGGATTGAATTTAGGAGTGGCTTTTAGAGAAGAGATGAGTAGTAAAATTTAATTTGATTGACAGTCCCGATCCCTCCAAAGAAAGATGAGGAATTCCTGACAGCCAACTCTTCCGCTGTGACCATCAGTTTGGAGTTGTGGAGGGATGAAAACTGTCCAATCCACCGGTATCATGTCGAGTACAAAGCGACCACTCAAAGCAAATGGCTTCTCGTCTCAGCGGACATCCCTGTAAGTCTCATTAAATTTTTACATTTTAATTTACAATCAAGTGCGAGTCTCTTCATTCTGAAGAGGGCACTCAAAAGCAAGGTCACAGTAGCCATTGTCCTACACCATGAAAAACGCATCCCTCATTAATTACAACTGAGATGGATATGTCAATGCAACTCTTGAATTTTTAGTTAATTTTTTCCTATTTCAACTTTACGAAACGCGAATCCGGGAGACGACAATGAGCCAATTGAATCTAGCTTTCTAAAATCGCCGCAAATGACTTTAAAAAATTGATCGGCGTCCAAGTTTAGCAATCCACGATTTTGAAATCCAAGTTCTGCGGCGCTTAAAACTCACGTGACTGCTGACCTTACAGTCCAGAAAATCAGTTTGAACCCGACTTCCATTCTGTATTAATTAGCATTCCCTACAGTTCCCTTCATTTGTCCCTCCGACCCTCATTTCCTTTGCATAAAGAAATGACTTAAAAACCTGTCTGCTCTTTGCGTGTGTCTTTGACAGGGTGAGAGAAAGTTGGAGACGATTGATAATTTGGAGCCGAGCACAAAGTACGAGGTTCAGATAACAGCATGGAACAATGCGGGTCACGCCAGGGGCGACTACACAATCCTTACTAGTCCTGGGCATCATTTGATTGGTAGGACTCTTCTCTCATATCACATTTCATTTGTTTACCCTACAGTCCATACCCCCCTCCTTCTCTCTTTACTCTGCTTTGCTCTATATCAGTCCACTGTTGACTTTCTCCCCAGCCCCGACTCCCGACTCCCTTCAGACTCCCGGCTGTCAGTTGGGCTGGAAGGGAAAGATAATACAAAAAAATTTGCCCTTCTCCTTTCCCCACGTTTTAATAACCAACAAGTTGCCAAGCCTACCCCTCCTTTGTCTTCTCTGTCCATGGTCTCGTCGTCGGTGTGTGGGCTGTGTGTGTGTGTGGGTCCAGGAAAGAAGGGATGAGGAGTGTGTAATGGAGAAGTTGACAGTTGATTGTATATCCCCTAGCAGGGAGGAGGAGGAGGGAAAGCAGGAGCAGTTTAAGAGGGGCAAAACAAACATGACAGATGTAGAGTCAACAAAGAACAAAAGATAACTTTGTTTTACAAGTTTACCCAACTTCCCCTCCTCCTCCTGTCTCTTTGTAGCTTCGTCCTCCACTCCATCTCCTCCTTGTTGACAATTTATTAAACTCCAGTCCTCCTCCTCCTCCTCCCTATCCTTGTCCTAATTAATTTCATGCCGCACATGCACTGGACACTTTTTCTCCTCCCCCCTCTGTACACAGAGAGGAGACACACACATACTGAGGGGAGAGTGCTTCGGTGGGGAGAAGGAAAGCGAGTAATTTAATTAAGACCATTTTTTCCTGACTACCCGGCTTTTTTTGACACAGGGGGAGTCCTGGCCGAGTCGGAGATTCTAGATGACAGCAACTCATCCCATCAGATGAACACGTCCCTTCTCATCGTCTTCCCATCCATCCTCTCCCTCATCGCCATCACTGGAGTCATTGCCGTCCTCTGCTACTTTCGCCGGAAAAGTGAGCAACTTTCTCCATCTTTCTCTTTGTCCTCGAAAAAAAATTTTTTCTCTTTTTTTTGGCCAATGAATTTGTTGACAAATGGCATGCACTTTTTTATGAAAATGCTCTAAATTAATTCTAAACTAGGATCTCTCACTCTACGCTTATTTGTCTACAAATACGCTGATTTCGCATTTCGCATAATTGCACAAATTGTTGGAGCTAGAGCAAGTAATTGCAATTTTATGCAAATTTTCAAAAAAGGATCCTTTGTACTCATTAAACAAGATAGATTGGAGCGAAGATCAAAATTTTCTTCCTAGAAACTCCATCTTCAGAATTGAAGGCAATTATCTGATTTGTCATGATTCTCTTCGTGAATTAAATTTCCATTTAGATGCTTTGATCGGAGAACACAATTAGTTTTATTTTAATTACAAAATTAATTTTGTAATTATTTTAGCTTTAAGACGACTAGTAATTTTACAAAACACGTTTTGAAAGGATTCGATTAATATTTATTTGATGATTTTAATCATTCAAAAAACATTCGAAATTTACATCCGAAATACCCGCCCACAGAGGAGGAAGTGGGTTAATAAATTGCTCAAGTTGTGGTGACATTTTTTTAATGAGGGATTCTACATGAAGACTTGCAGCATCTTGTAATTAGGGAAATAAGAAACACTCGAAAAACAGGAGAAGCGGAAAAGAGTACATTTTTAATTGGGAGAAAATAGTCAAGAGGGAAATGAAACATTTTCTCTGAAATCCCATCTTAGAAACTTTCTCTTTAGAGAAGGAAGGGAGAGAGAGAGAGAGGGAGGAAATATTTTCTCGTTTTTATTGGGGTAGACAGGGAGAGGGGAGGAGATGGGAGGAGGAGTGGAGGAGAAAAGAGGGGAATGGTTTATGGATGAGAAGATTTATGAGGATTTTTGGCATGGAATATTATGTAGGATTGTAAAACGCTTACCCCTGCATTTTATCCCTCTTGTCTCAAGTGGAGGCAGCTCCATCCTCTCTTTCCGTCTGCTATGTGTGTATGTGTGTGTGTGTGCCTGTGTGTCTGTGGAGTGAAGATAATAAAGAGCCCCTCTCTCTCTATTTTTTGTCCAGGACTCGGCGGAGGACCAAAAACTATTATTGGCGACAGTCCAGGTGGTCTCCTCATGCTCCAGAGCCAAAATCGACAGAGTCGGGAACAACATTATTGTGTTGTCAAAACGACTTCAAATGACCCCTCCTTACACGTCCATCTTGACCCTGGTCGTTACAAAACCATGGATTCGAGTGGAGGCAAGTTCACCATTCATCACTCATTTGTCCTCATTACTTTCTCCTCCCTCCTTCTTCTTCCTTCCCCCCCCCCCCTTTTCTAATTTATGGGGGTCCAGGCCAAAACTTTCACCTGGCTTTCCCCTCTTTTCTCTCTTTAATTCTTTAGCCATTTCCTTTATATAGCTTCCCGTTTAAATCTAAACCAATCTCTTTAGTCAATTCTGAGTTTAATTCTTCCTATTTTAATTGTACTCTCAGCTTTGAAAAATTGGCGGTAACCTAATTTTTTGTTACTGAAATTCTGATGGTTTCTCATTAATTTTGTAGACTACAACGATGACGTGTGTCCCTACGCCACATTCCAGCTCCCAGAGAAAGCTCCATCCCGTCCCCTCATTACTAAAGGATTTGGAGGGGGGGGAGGAGGAGGAGGAACAGCTTTATTTCTTACCGGCGGGCCCGCAGGGAATTGCAACACAGCTTCCAAAAAATTTGGTCGTCACACTGGAGACACGATGCACTACACTTTTGGCAACATTTACTCAGGCCAGTGATGAGCTTTGACAATTTACCGCAAAAATTTAAATTTTATGAGTTCACCTTAAATTGGAGAAATCGGTTGTGGATGTCAGGAACATTAAAATTATACTTTACATGATTTTACTCGACTTTCTTGTAAATTTCTTGACGCTTCACTTCCCAGAATGTGATTTAACGAACTTTGCTCATCACTGAATTTCAGGTCCTTATCATGCGGTCGATTCACCAGGCTACATGTGTCAAGCAACTCTCCCGCTTCGGGTAACTCATTTCTTTCTCTCTTTCGTGTGTGTGTGTGTGTGTAGTTCACACTATCACACACAAATTCATTTTCATCCTCCTCCTCATTTTCTTGAAGGCAAAAAAGAAGGAATTTCCCTTCCTCTAGTTTCCAAACTTTTTTCTCCTCTTTCCCTCCTTTCTCCTCTTTCTCTTTCACTCACACGCTTTTTCACTTTCTCTCTCTCTCTATCTGCTTTCCTTCCTGTATGAGGGAAGAGGAAGAGCCGGGGCCATTGCATTTAATTTAAGTACTGCCGCATGCTCTCAATTTCCATCTGAGAAAGACGAGCAAGAAAATCTAGAGGAAATTTGCAAGGTCACGTGACTCTCCCTTGATTCTCTTGTTATCTCAATTGAGATTAAGTTTGTTGTTTTTTTCCCTTCCCGCATCATACTTCGTGTTATGGTGGCTGGGCATGCAGACACAGAGAGAGGGAGAGAGATCGGAGACTCCATTAGAGAAGATAATGTCATAAAAAATGATGTAATGGCGTTAGTTTAATGTCCAAAACTTTATGGCACACGCTAACCCCCTCTCCTCTCCCTCCCCCACTTCGTCTCCTCTCTCCGAATATTTTCCCTCCCGAACAGTATTTCCCCCCGTCCCTCATACTCACCCACGTTCGGATCGGGATGTGTGGAGGAGCCGTTTATGAGATTTGACATGTTGTTCATGATGAGGAATAAGGAGAAAGGGGTCATGTGACTGATGGGAGTCACATGGCAAGGTTTTGGGTGGGAATTTGACAATCTTCCTTCTCTTCTTCCCCTCCGCTTTTATCTATACCGTAAAAAGTTTCCAAAATAGTAATAATAGTCGGTGGGGAAATAGAGCTGATAACATACTAAGCGGTTCTCCTCCACTTTAGTCCTGTCTACCGTATTATTCTTTGGAAAATCCGGACTGGCTGTAAAGTGTAAAACATTAATTTTCCACTAATTAAATTTGGAATTCAGTCAGGTTTGAGTTGATCATGAAATAATTTGTGCAAAAAAATGCCTACATTGTAGGAAAAATTTTAATAAAAATTTAAATGTTGTGAGTCACTTCCCTTGACCTCCAGAGGGAAAAAACTGACAGATAAAGTTAAACTCGGTAGAACAGTACTAATGCTTGACATCGACGCCGTTCAGTGTGCATTGAGACAAAACGAGCCTATCTCAGATGTAGATGTAGATTTGCTATTCTGCCCTACTTGTCGATCAAAGAGTTCCTTTCTTGTTGTTTACACATTTTGTGCAAAATTCCATTAATTAAACGTGGAATTGGTTGCTACCCTAAGAATTGCCTATTATTTTTAAGAATTGCACAATTCCCGCTTGAATTTGTATAATTGGTAATTCGGGTGTTTCTCTCTCCTTTCCCCTCTTTTTCCATGGTATTCTGATCCACAAACTGGAGAAGATGACTTGATGCCCGCAATACGGTATTAATATGTATTTCCTGTGTGTATTCTATTAGGACACGGATGACTACTGTAAAGTGGAGAGGACAGACAGTGAGATAAATTTGAACGGGGGTTGTTCCACGGATTCCGAGGTGAAGAAAATTTTGAGTCTCCACCTCCCCATCTCATCCTACGACACTCTTGAGGATTCGGACGGAGACAAAAAGTCTTCAACGATTCATCACTCCTCCACCCCTGGTCAGCAGCAGCAGCAGCAACAGCAACTCCTCCTTCAACAACAACAAAGAGCCATGGCAGCCAGACACCATGAAATGGTCACTTTTCGACAAAGAAATTCGGGTAATGACCCTCCAGGGGAGGAGGGAAGTAGAGGAGGGATTTATCTCCCTTTCATTAATATTCCAACGGTTGTGAAATAGGAAAGGTAGAATTGAATGCGTGTCTTTTCTCTCTTTTCTATTTGTGTGTGGGGGGGATGCTTAGACGCAGTCATCACGTCGGATCATTCGAGCACATCGTCTGAGGACTCTTCACCCGGTGGGAGTGGAGTGACGATGGGTCGAAATAAAAAGTATTTCTCTTCACGTAAAACTAAATCCAAGTCCAGTGTTCAGAGTGGATCATCCAGTATGAAGCAGAGGGTACGGAGTAGCAGTGGCTACTCCAGTCATACAGAAGAAACGTCCTTTAGGTCAGTTGACCCAAATTTTAATACACACAGTCATCCTTGTTAGTGACGACTGACGACTGACGTAGCCCGGGAAAGTTGTACACGTTTTTGTACATGTTTTTAGTTTTTGTGATAGAATCCAGCCACCCTCTCGATTCTCCGATTCACGTGAGTTGAGTGATGGCGGTGGAGGTTTTGAGGGTCAAATTGTTGAAATGATGATGGATGAAGATCTCACTTCCCTTCCTCCACAACAACCAATCGAGTCCCGAGGTTCCATGAAAAGAACTCATAAAAATCGTCATAACCCAACTTCTGGTGGAGGTGGCGGGAAAAATCGTAAAAGTGCTACGGCTGGGGGCGCCACTTACCACATTGATGTTTGAGGGTCAAGGTCAACCTGTTAACTAAATAAATGAGTAACCAGTATTTTCACTTTTACTGTGAATTTTTTCAATCATATCCAAAGATTGAGGGGGTCAAAAAAAGGGGGAACGGGGGATGATAAATTGTGTGGGAATTTTTGGAATTTCTTAAGAAAATACATTTTTAAAATTTTTATATACACAAGAAATAAATTGTTGAAAAATATACGTTGTCAAATTGCTTCCAACAGAAGAAGAAGAAAGAAATTTTAAATAGTGCTAATGTTTGGAAAAAATAAAATTTTGGAAAAATATTTGATTTTATACTATAATTTGGATTTGGTATTGTGCAAAAAAAATAATTTAGCATTTCGTGTTCTCTGAAAAATTTTGGAACAGAAATTACTCAACTCATTTCAGTAGTGCTAAATTTTGCAAATTAATTTGGTAAAATACATGGACAAAAATTCCCTTTTGGTTACGGAAGACACTCTTGGGTTTATTTTTAAATGGTATAAATCCTACATAATTTGACCAGTATTTTCCTGTTCCTTGGTCTAGTTTCACGGAGGGAAGGAGTGGGTGTGTGTGTCTCAGATGGAAGAAGACAAAAATAAAGGGAAATTGGAGGAAGAAAAGTAGGGGAATTGGGGTTCAGTTTAATAACACTGGAGTAATTCCATGAATTTTTGAACTATCCCGCTCCTTTACTTTCCCAAGGGAATCCTTCACGTCCCTTCCTTCCTGACTCTGTTCAGTACGAATGATGGAGAAGGGGAATTTAAGCGGCAATTTATGGAGAGACATTTGTTCCCTCCTTCCAATCCTCTCTTTCTAATTTCCATCTCCATTTCCATCGCCTTTGATCAACTCATGTTTTTCTCCTCCTCCTCTTTCTCTCCCCTTCCAAAAAACGTCATAATTTATTTACAGCTCCAAAACTTTTCTCTTTTCGCCTACATTCCAAGAAGAGAAGAGAACTCGCGAATTTCCCCCCTTTTCCTGGATTCACACAAGAAAAAGTCCTTCTTTTTTCGCCTCCATGAATTAACCCATTGAACCCCACACACACATTTTCGCCCTTCCGATCCAGACACACACGCAGAGATGCAGAGGGGGGAGGAGGGGAAAATGGAATTTTATCGTCTCCACGTTAATTTAATCATACGAATTGCGAACATCGTGTCCAAGTTTTCTCCCCTCCACACACACACGCATACACCCAGAAAGAGAAAAAGAGAATGAGGAATGGAACAAACTGTGAATTATTATTTTGGAAATTGGTTTACAAAAAAAATTGAGATTGACTTGACTTTCCCTCCTCCTTTCTTCGTGGGATCCCCTCCTCTACTCTACTCTGGAATGGAGATGTGGAGCTGTCAAATAAATTTTAAAATGACCAGGCCATGGCAAGGCATGGCGTTAGACCAGCCCAGTCTAGTCTAGCAGTGAAAGTCGAGAACTCGGAATTTCATGAATGGGAATCCTGACAAGTTGACATTTGCCCTCTTCTCTCCTCCCTTTCTTTTGACACTGACATGACGAAAGAGAGAGCCGCCGAGTTTTTGGAGGACCAACTGTCCAAAAAGATTTCTCCTCCCTGTTTTTTGACATCTAAAGAGCCTCATACAATTTTTTTTGAGGAGGAGGATACGAGAGCGGGAAGCTCAAGTCTCAATGAAAATGAGACAAGATTTATTTTGACAAGAAAATAGCACACTCACTCACACACACTCTCTCTCTCTTTCTTCATTTCCCTCCCGGAAAAATTGACCCAGAAATTTCTTTTGTGTGTGTGTGTGTATGTGTGGTGATGATGAACTCTTTCGCACGCTCTTCCTCCTTATCCATGGACAAAAATGAGACTGCAGAAAAAAGCGAAATAGAGGCAATGCATAAAATTGGCGAAACTGACTTCCCCTCTCTTTTCCTGTTCTCTACATGACATACTCAAAAAAAAAATTCTAGTCTTCTCAGCTTTAAATTCAAACCCAACTGACATGCTGACGTTTTCATTCTCTCTTTCCCTTTCTCTTCAGGCTCCAGAGTCCAAAAAAACTGGAGGAAAAGCCCGGAGAGAGAGAGTGAGGTCCAAATCCCCGCTTTTTTCTTCTTTTGTCAGTCGCTCTGGTAGACAACGGATTTTTTTGGCTTTGTGAAGCTTATAGCTGTGGATTGTCTTTATTTTCATGTGGAAAGAGAACTCTCTCTCTTTCAGAGTTATGAGCAAGTCTTAAGCAGCCTTCACTCTCCCTTCCCTCCCATTTCGTGTGTGTGTGTGCTTCTGTACAGATTTCTCTTTTTTTATACAGTCGAAATTTCTGTGGCTCATATTTATTTCATATTTCTGAGGGTGTGTGTGTTATTTTGTGGAGACTGTGAGGAGAGAAATTGATCGAAATTTCCTCTTCTGTTTTTAGAGGATTCAGCAGTCAACAGAAAATTTGATGCATTTCTGAGAAGGGTCATGTGACTTTCAAATTTTTTCTCTTTACCGCTCACATTGAATTGGAAAAATATTTGAGTGTATTTTTGTTTAAAAAAAATCTCATTTTATTTTAGTCTCAGAGAACTCAAAATAAATAAAATGTAACAAAAAGATACAGTAACAAGGAGATGACTTTTTAAATAATAGAAAGACGGAAGATGGTAAAAAAATATGAAAGGGAAAATAATAAGACGTTTTGTAAATGGTAAAAAAATGGGGTCCATGTCGTGACGATGTTGATTTTTAGGGGGAAGCTCGGTTCTTCGGGATTTTGGGTACCTGGTTACCAGGTTGGGTAGTGAGTTTTCTTGGGGAGTGTATGACCGATGTGGTGGGAAGCATGGTTGTGACTCCATCCGTCATTTTCCCAGGGTTGTTTAGAGCCTTGGAGAGACACGTGGTGTGGACTGCCATGGGAGTCGAATAAACCGACAGCGAGAGAGTCCCAACTATTCCAGTGTTTCCCGGGTTTGAGAGCCTTCAGTCCATGAGAAATTTTCTTGAGACTGTTACTGAACTGAAATACGGGGTACAGTTTCCTTTGTTGATGGTGTGGAAAGTTTGGCGGGAAATTAGAATACAAAATGCACAAGTTAATTTTTTAAATGACTCGCCATAAGGAAAAACTGAAAAATTGTTTTATTTTATTTTAAAAGAGGAAATACTGAAATAAATTATAATTCAAAATATTTCAAAATGTACGATCTTTTGGAGGTTCAAAAATCCGCGTAAAATCTACTAAAATTGACATTTTGTATTGGAAAATATTGTTTAGAAATACGAAATGCAGTTTTTAAAATTAGAAATTATGAAAATTCAAAAATACACTTTCTACTCTAGTCTTAAATTTTGTCAAACTTCGACGCCGCTCACTCATTTCTAATGTCCGCTGAGAATAGCTTTGGCAATTTGACTGCTAAAAATGTTAAGCGGCGTCCAAGTCAAGCAAAAGTACGAGACAATGAAAACTGGGAAATAACACTGAAAAATCCTTACTGAACATAAGTGGCCGACTCTGGGACTTTTCCTCCTCCTCCACCGTGACCTCCATGACCTCCTCCTCCACCACCAGCTCCCCATCCATGATGTGAGTGGGGTCCAATGTCATGAGTATTCTGGTAATAATTATGTTCATGCATCCAAGGATTCTGTAAGTACACTTGACTTCCTCTCAGACCCTTAGACCCACCCCCACTTCCGTAGGTCGTCTGTGGTGGGTAAGGGATCCCACTCACACCGATGGCAATCACAAGGAGACAGACAAGAGCACCAAGGCCCTTCATCCTGAAACTGCACAACTGAAAAATTAGAAATGAAATAGAAAAGAAAACACGAAGTGTGTGGACGAAGACTCGGCTGGGTTGGAAGTGAGAAGAATTGTGAGGATGAGGCTAATCTTATTTATAAGCTGGGACTGCCTCAGGGAAAACAAGTTGGGGACTTGACTTTTAGAAAAACTTATTCTTCTTTTCCTTACTGCTGCTGCTGCTGTTGTTGTTGTGTGTGTGTGTGTGTAAGAAAGAGAACATGCAATGGATGCAAACACGAGGTAGAGATTGCATTGCATCTCTGTAATTTTTCCTTTGTCTCTTGAAGAGACTCTCTTTCTACCTATGCTTGTGAGTGTGTGTGTGTGTGTGTCTCTCTAAAGGAAACGAAAGAGAAAGTGAAGGGGTCATGTTGTCGTCTCTTCACACGTTATTATTGTAAAAGGGTGAGGAGGAGGGAGAAGGTCATTTCCGTGCAATTTTTTTTGTGTAATTGAGCAGGGAGGAAAAATTTTTGAGAGAGAGATGATGTGATGAAGATGAGTGGACATTCAACTCTTTTTTGACAATGATCCACGGCTATGCCTACCATTTGTTGTTGTCGTCGTTCGTTCGTTCGTCGTGAGAGGAAGGAAGGAGAGAGTGAAAGTGACCGTGACCTGCTGGGCTACATCCTCACACACAGATCAGGTTCCTATGGGAAAAGCCTTTGAACTTGAGCTGACGTCACCATCATCTTCTCTATTACTATTACTATTGTACTGTACTTTTTGTTGGAAAAGACCATTAAATCAACTCGTAAAGTCATCCCTCTCTCTCTCTCTGACATATTGTGTAAAAAGGATTTTTATGTAAATTTTTTCCAAGAGTCAACAGTCTTAAGAGTCAAATCCTCTTCTTTGACTAATGGGATGTGAAAGGCGGGAGACGCTTTTTTTGTTGTTGTTAATCTCTTTGTCATCTCTAAAAGGCTCATTTTTTTCCAAAAAGGTTTTGAGATGAATACAGCCATACTCAGTTTATTTTATGGGGTGGATAAGTAGAATCTTTTTCATTTATTTGCATTTCTTTCTGTCTCTTAAAGAGACTCTCTTTGAATTGTGGTTTAATTAAAAATTTAAAAATTTACCTTTTTTTCTCTGCTCTACAATTCATCGATTTTTTCTACCTCTCCATTAAACTCTGGGTTACTTATTAAATGGTCGAGTTTAAAATCATCAAGATGTTTAAATTTTAATGCTTAAAATTACTATAAAATATTAAACTCTAGTGTTAGAATTTTTTCCCCTTAATACTGACTTTGATGAGCTAAATAGTTCAATGATCATTTTTTTTCCTCACGTATTTTTTGACCTCTATTCACGTTTTTCTTCATTGCAGGTGTGTAAAACGTTCAAAGCACTCAGATTTTTATTGAAACGACAGTTAAACTATGCAAAAATCAAAACGACACCACTTTTTTGAGAATTAGTTTTTTCCCAGTATTTTTACTCTGACCAAGAAAAAGGATCATTTTTCTTCCTACTTTTTGTAGTCTCTTCACTTTAAAAGGACCTTAGTTAAACCTGAGGCTTAGGCTTACCAGTTAACCTGTCAAATAGAATTTCTATCATTATTCGTAGACAAGGATTGACTTTAATCCTAGAAATTCCTAGGAATTCTGTAATTAATTTCCTTGGAATTCTGTGGCTACGTTCCCTCACTCACCCGCCCACTCTTCTTTTTCCTTGACACATCTTGGTATCCTAACGACGAATTTTTTCCCGCATCCTTTATGCTCAGAAGGGAAAAAGTGTGTAATTAAAAATAATTTGTATTTTTCTCTCCAACAACTCTTCACTCTACATGACGTGACATGGCGTTTGCAAGTAGAGTGACTTTCTAAAGAGAAGGACGGATGTTGCCGTGGATTCGGTATAGGGAAAATAAAAGAGGAAATACCCAATACCCGGGACAGACATGGCACAACATGCAGAGTGGTCTTCTTTGTCTAGAAATTTCCCTTTGACTGACTCCCCTTCCTCTCTCGCTCATTAACTAATTGACGGCAAAACAGAATGTTGTGTGTGTGTGTGTGTGGAGGAGGAAAACAAAGAAGGAAAAAAGCTTCCCCTCCGAATGGAAAATTGAATTGAAGGCCAGGGAGGCATGAGGAATGGGATGGAAAATTCAAAGGAGAAATCTCCTCCCTGCCATTCTTCATTACCCAAATTAAGACAATTTCTTAATTAACCCAACTCCCCTCCATCCTCCACAGCTTCTTTCTCTCTCTCTCTCTCTGTGCCTTGCCTTGACTGGCCTCCCTTTGAGAGTGTAGTACCCTTATTAAAAATTAAGGGAAGCAAATCTGGGAGAAAATTATGAGGGACAAGGAATCACATTTTATAAATTGAATATCTCCAAAAACACACCTACGACTCTCTCTCTCTCTCGTCCTACTCACCGGATACGGAGGAGGAGGAGACAGGTTCGGAGGGAAGGAAAATTAATGAATTATTAAATAGCCTAGTTTGAAAAATCTCATTTTGAGAGATAAATTTATAAGAAATTCGGAGGGAAATGAATTTCAAGTGTATTGACACGTTTCATTTTCATTTTTCTGGAACACTTCTCTCTTTCTCTCTCTCTGTCATCATCATCTTCACTTGAATAGATTCTCTCTTTTTCTGTTCCGAAGCTGGAGAAGCCGGGGAAAAAGAGGCGTCAAGTGACAACGTCCTGCCACCCTTTCTCTCTCTTTCTCTTGGTGTGTGTCTGTCGTCTTGACTCTGGAAAAAAGGGAGGATAAAAAATTGGGAAAATCGATACACACTCATACACAAGTGTTGTGTTCATACGAGTGAAGCACCACACACACGCATCTATACAGTAAGTGAGGATACATAATAAGACCCGGGTTCTTTCTCCCCGCCTTTCCCCGTCTCCCGAAACAACCACCTTCTAGTTGATGCTGACACTGCAGACTGAGAGAAACCGGACTTCGTTATGATTCCTAGAGCCAACGTTAAAAATTCATTTCTTCATCTTCTCTCTCTCTGTGTGTGTGCGTGTGTGTCTGCAGTGTCTTGAGACTCGTTTCTTCCTCTGATTTTCCCACACACGAGTTTTAAGAGAATTTTCTAAAAAGGGAAACTCATCCCAGACTTTCCGCCGGATTTTCAAAATGAATTGAACTTGGTTAGATTCTTGTGAAATATGTAATACACGATTTAATACTAATTTAATCACAATTAAATTTTGATCGATTTCACTGCACATTATTTTTTTCTCGCACAAGAATATGAAATTGCAATAAAAAAATCGTGGTTGCAGTTCTTCTTGAAAATCTTTAGCGGCCAAAGCAGAGGAGGAAATCCTGGGCGGCGTGGAGGCGGCTCAGAAAGAGGGGATATAATTGGAAAAGAGATACTCAAGAGAAAAAAAAGGCCAAGACACACACACACAATGCGTGTGTGTGTCCTCGTTCATTATGATGATGATGATCCGTCATAAAGAATATCCTTCTCCCTCCCACATGGTCCTCCGAAGGACAAAATTAATAAGCCCCTGGCATTACGACTCGGCAGACTGAGACTCTTTACGACCGGGCCATATCCATGGAATCACAAATAATTGTCTAATTCGTCCTCCTCCTCTTTCTCCTCTTCGGAAAGTGAGGCTGTCCTTCGGTCAGCCAAACCCAAGAGGGTCCAGAGGAAGAAGGGACGAACCAGAGGACTGAAAACAATTAAATGTAAGATGAAGGAAAAGTCTGGCTACTTTCATTCCATTCCCCATTTCGCCTCAATTACACCCCCACCAACACACACACACCCACTCTCTCCGAGAGGATGGACGGGAGGGTTAATTTAATTCCAATTTCCGCCTATTTCCCCAACGCTCTTTTTCTCCAGCTTTCCCCAACTCATCCAATCCTCATTATGTGTACTTTCCCCGAATTTCGGGGCTTTACTCCCTCTCCGCTCTGTCCTGGAGATTTTGACCATATCTCATTTTTCCCATGCAAAAAACTTGAAGCTTGAACTGAAACAGCACCATCTACAGGGTGACACAAAAACTAGTAACAGAAGTCTACTGGAGCTCAGGTCACGAGGTCAAGACAGCAGGAAATTGGAAACTGGGAATTTTTCTACATTTTTTTAAAATCGTGAACAAAAAATCGGATTTATGTAAGAAATGGTGACTTCTAGAAACTGAAGGGTCATTGACCTCGACTGTAAGGTTGAGGTCAAGATTCCAGAGGAGTCTTTTATCTGATGCCCTGTACAAATTATAATGGCAATGAGATTGAGAAGAATTTGGATATGAATTTCGTTGAGCGATTTTTTTTGTCCATTGAGAATTTTACCCGTGTTCCTTTCTCCTCTCTTGGACATTATATGCATGGGTCATAGTGGAATGTTCCCGGGTTCTCGGACATTCCAAGTTATTCATGGTGACGGGGAATGGAGGACCAACTTTGCCCATTTCTCTAGTTGCGCTGGGTGTAATTCTCACGCACACATTTCATCAGTAGAGGCGTAGAAAATAAATCTAAAGTGTGGAGGAGCAATACCCGGGTTTTGAGGAGGGATGTGTGTATACTATCCTGGGTAAGAAGAAAAAGAAGGGGATAAGACTTTTGATATCATAATGGAGGCCATAAAATAAGCGGAGAGATGACAAGGCTAAACTTTTAATCTAAACGCCCAACTTCTTTTCCTCTGCTGGAAAAACTGGAACTGGAATAGAACTGGAAAATAAAGAAGAAGGAGACTCGCGTTGAAGAAAAAAGTTTAATCTTTATTGAAGGACAAACACACATACGAGATGGAGGGAGAGAAGGGTGGACAGTGGAAAAAGTGTCCCATCAAAAGTTGGGGATGAACCTCCGTGGGACACATTTCTCAAAAGAAAAAAAAATTGGACAATTCCCCGTCATTTATAATAGAGGAAAAAAAAAATTTTCCGGCCTTTTCCTCCCAATGTTTGCCAATCTCAATGGAAATGGAAGTTTGATGAAGCGGGTTATCTCCCTCTGTTTGCTCGGTCACTACATTCACCGATTTTTTTATATCTGTTTCCGAAACCCGCATCTACTACTTGAAGAGGAGGACGACTGAAAAGTTTTTATTTGATTGAAGGTGGGCGAATAATTAAAATTCCTAGACAATTAGTTTACTCGTTCGTCATCATCCTGAGAAATAAGGGTAAGAAAACAATTATTATTAGTCAAAATTTTCGGGAAGAACCAAAAGCACAATATTGTTGGGAATAAAGATTTATTCATATCAAAATGCCAATCACGTTATGCTACACACATTGTGATGCCTTTAAAATTGACCCCGGTAAATCTTGACGAGTTTAGCATCTTAATAAGAAAAACAAGGATCAGATTCAAGCTATGGACAGCAACCGCTCGGCCACGGTACCAGATTGTGATGGTTGGGCAGTTGATTGAGCTAGATCTATGGGTTACACCTCCCCCCACTACATCCAAAGCTATTTTCCTACTTTTCAGCTAAATCTGCTATTTTTGGACACTTTTATATGAGGCAGTAGTACAGTCAAACCCATGGAATTAGGTTTTAACCCACAGATTTTCGATTTTAGCCGGTGAAATTCACTTTTGACCGACAAATTTTGCATTTTAGCCGATGAAATGAAATTTGGACCGATGGATTTGGAATTTTCGCCGATGAAATGAAATGACGTTTTCGGTAATTTCAATTTGACCCAAGTATTCATTACATCATGCATTTTTTACTCGTTTCTTCCACTCTCTTTGTTGTCACACACACACACAAGCAATCGCCTCCGTTAAATTACATTGTAACGCTTTGCATATCATACAGCGCCTTTAACTGTGCTGCATTGGAAGCGACACATTTCTGTCCCTTATCAGCATTTCAACCGTCAACACGACCCAACTGACCTCGCATCACAAACTGTTTATCAATTTTTGCAACGTTTGAACGTTTGAGTTTTTTATGCTTATAACTATAAATTACTTTTTATAGTCAAGACACTTAAACGAAGAAAGCCCACCTTCATGGTGTCTGTTTAGAGAGCATTAATTTCTGAATGGCGTCCAGGTTCTACAATCGCAAGTACTCAATGGTGACACTTTATTTTACACAATTAAATATGAAATTTTAAAATTGACTGTTATGTAGATTCAAATGTGATTCATTTCTTTATGACAGAACGATTACGGCCACGCAAAAGTTAATTTTTTCCTCGGCGGAAACTGGAAGCTCGAGGAAATGCATAAATTCCGGACAATCTATTATTAAATTTAAATGAGTAGTTTACTCAGCAATTATTTGGTCTGCACTACACACGTGTCAAAAAACAAGGGAAAAATCTCCATTTCAATTAGATGCAAACGCAGGTCATGGACTTGCTTGATTTTTGACCGGATGTTCTTTTTGATAATCATCATAATTCTGTATGACAGTACAGACTAACCACTTTCATACGTCAGAACGATTTGTGCATTTTACGTTCCTTCACACAGTCAATCCAAGCATAATATTTCAAAATTTGGAAGAAATTCCCAAAATAGATTATGCTCCATCAGGTATTTTTCGGAGTTTATATTTTGATGGGATTTTGTATGGGAAGAATTACGATAAGTGGACAGGTGAAAATCAGTTCGGGGGTATTAATGGGCGAGACTGGTTTGAGTCAGTTTGGTCGTCAATTTCACAAATTTTGGGGTATTCCTTATGGAAAGTCGGAGAGATTTGAGGTACCGTCAACCGGGGTTATATTGGTCACCTGAAGTAGAACTGTTTCGCGTGACCCCACACAAATGCGCCACAACTAACGCGATTTCCGGTTAAGGAACCGAGTCCTACATGAACTGAGGTTTCCGAAATATGCTTTAGAATAAATCGGACGTGAATAATTTTCACAATCCATGAATTTTAAAAAAATTCCGAAAAAATCAGTTTTCGTCTTGCTGCAAACTTTGACCTGGGTCGCATAGAAGGAGTAAAAGAAATGTCTTGAAAATTTTACCAAACCTCATTAGTACTGTTGGGATCAGGAATATAAAGTGATTTTGGAAACATCATCAAAACCATTATCATAATAATTTTTTTAATAAAAACTTGAAGTTTTCAATCGAGACTGGGGTAATATTGGCCACCACATAGTATTTTTTCTAACAAATTATTAGTCCATTTTTCGATCTTGAAAAGGTGCATAAACGATGCCTAGTTGTTAAGTCAAGGAATGGTCAAACCTTCACTCCCGAATTAGATCTGAAAGCAACTAGGCAGCCAGCTGAAAAGACTCAGCGCCAGAGACGCAAAATGCTTAATGTTGAACCAGGGAAATCGGTGTCCTTGGCAGATTTTGCCGAATCAAGGAGACAGCCGTCCAAATCGAATTCTCATCATACCCCAAAGAAAACCACTAAAGTTGCAGGGAAACGGAAATTGAACCGTGACGTGAGTACTAATAATGTGAAGAAAATGAAAACAGTTGAATCTGCAAAAGAAAGCTCCTCCCGTAAATCTAGGCGGCTTCAATAAAAAATAAGAAGTGATTCTGTCTGACTACCTTTACCAGTTCATCTATTCACTGCTCACACAATTTACTTTTAATTAATTTATAATTTTGAGGTTAATTAAGAGTTCTGGATTAGCACATTTAATTATCGTTAATGTTAACTACAATTAAGTTAATTATCTCCTCCGAACAGTCATGATGTTGTTAGCTGTGATGGTAAAAGTCAAAATGACTAATTGCATTGGTAATGGAACTATTTCTTGCAATTGGCAAGTTCTGATAAATGCTTTATTGGTGGTGGCCAATATTACCCCAGTTAATTACAATTAAATTACTAATGTTCAATTATATTTGCGATCTTAATGTTAATAAAATTGTCAACTTGATACACTACGGTAACTTCTGATGAATTTTGAGACATATTCGTACAATTGACAAAATGACGTACATGTAAAGTTCATTTTTTGGGAAAAGTGGCCAATATAACCCCGGTTGACGGTAGCCAAAAATTTTTTAACTGATGAACAAATTTCCTCAGAATTTAAGTTATTGTTCAAATAGCCATCAGTGCCGGTGGGCGTGTGGGAGGGAGTCAAAGATTGCACTTTTAGCACGACTCGGTATTCATAATTTATTATCACATTATATTTCAATTTTCCTATATCACTAAATAAATGTAAAAGATGGTTGAAGATAATTCGATTTGGTTCAGTTGCACTCAATTTCCGATGGCTAATTTGGACATGTTCGGGCACAGTGAATCTCAGGAAGATTGTCTCATTCTCAATGTTTTTGTACCCATTGTAAGTGACAAAGGTCAAGGCTAAAAATATCCTCTTTTTCTTGTGTTCTTTTCAAAGAACACTGTCAAATTTTCTCGGGGGAATTTATTTAGTTGCCACCAGAGCAGAGTTCAAAATTACTCCCCGTCATGATTTTTATCCATGTAAGAATCGAAAAATAAAATAAAATAGACGCAAGTATTTTCTGCAAAAATTAAAATGCTAATTGTTTTCAAAAGGGTGGTTATTTCATGATTGGCTCTGGATTGGACTACAGTGGCGAAGTTTTTATGGATGAAAATATTGTGAGTTCATATTCCTTTAACATCTTTTGGGAAAATTCTCTGTAATATAATTAATCAATTCTTAGGTTCTCGTTACGATAAACTATCGACTCGGTGCTTTTGGTAAGTACAACATCTTTGAGGTTGTCAGTTTAAAAATTAAATTAAAGCATGAAAATTACTGTTTAAATCAGGATTTTTGACGACGGGTGATGGAGCGGTTGAGGGGAATTTAGGTATTAATTAATCAAATAATTGTTCAAAAAATGAGATCCGTGTTAAAAACACGTGTGTAACTGCTTAAAATTTTAGGATTGAAAGACCAGGTTCTTGCACTGAAATGGGTTCAGAAGAATATCCAGTATTTTGGTGGTGATCCAAATCGAGTCACAATTTTCGGAGGTAACTGGCCGAGAGAGCCTTCCTGACCTACATGTATAATGTCAACTTTTCAGGGATAGCTTCAATTGACCTCCAGAGGTCAATAATAGAATGTTTGCTCGACACGATGCAGGCTTTTCTACGCCTCTAGCTTTTGATTGCAATCCTCCATGTGTGTTGTAGTACATGAATGGCGTCAAAGTCTAACATCTTTCTGAGGAAAATTAATGCTACACTTCGACGCCGTTCAGTCAGTACAACAATCTTGGAGTGTTATATCTGAAACACGGAGGGAAATTTGGATGTTGTGTTCGCGATTTAATGTTGACCCATAACTGAAGGTCAAATTAAGCTATCACTCAAAAGTTGACCTTATACCTTTTTGGTCAGGAAGCTCCCTCCAGCCAAAAAGCGTCCCTTGTCAAATTAAAAAATTCTCTTTTGTCGTCTTAATAGAGTCTGCCGGAGCTGGTTCAGGTAATGTTTAAAATTAATTTATTAAGAAAAAAAATTGACAAAAAGTGTGTCGTAATATTTCAAAGTGTCACATCTGGTTCTGTCCCCAATGGCCAAGGGTCTCTTCCACCATGCCATTGCTCAGTCGGGGTCAACTTTGTGTCCATGGGCGTACCAATCTCGTCCAGTCCAAATATTTCAACAGTTTGTCACACAACTCAATTGCACTGCCGACACTACACAAAAGTCTGTCAACTGCTTAAAAAATAAACCAGTCGACGAAATCGTGTCAGCCTGTGCAGAAACGAGATTCTTCATCGAATTAAAGTATCCATTCTTTCCATCGATTGAGACTGTGCCGCCATCAAAATCCGAAATTTTCCTTCCAGACCATCCACTACGGATGCTCGAAACGGGATTTTTCAACCACGCCCCTTTTATCATTGGCATTAACGAAGGTTTATATTCCAGACTTGAATTCTCATCCAACAAAATTTATTACCAAATCTAAAGGAATATTTCTGATTTCAAACAACAGATGAAGGAGCATACCAAGGAGGCTGTAATTAAATTGTTTCCTTCAAATTTTTGACAAGTATGATTTAATCAGTCTTGTAAAATAAACGGCATTCCTTCTCAGTTCTGGTGAGAGACTCCGGGTTGCTGGCTGACCTTAACCATCATTGGATCTCGAAAGCACCAATCGCCCTCGGGCTGGATACCCGGAACATTTCCATTGCAAACCTGAACAAGGGACTTCGAAAACTTCGTCGATTTAACTTTGGAGATGATGATATTGACCAACAACATTTGTATGATGCCACACACATGTTCAGTGACTCCTGGTAAGTTTATTCATTTAAAGACTAGACGGCAATTAATGTTGATTAATAACTTTAAATAGGTTTGGTAGTTCGTTGGTTCACACCATCAAATATCATTCACAACATGCCCCCGTTTACCCGTATCTTTTCACTAAGAAAGGAGGATTGAGACTGGCTGACATGACCGGATGTTTGACAGACCAAGTGTGTGAATTTTCAAATATTTTCAAAAATTCTTTTAGAATGTTTTGACAATTTTCTCTCATTTAGTGACTTCACATGGAGACGACCTCCCCTATATCTTTTACAAGGGAACATTTACTACCATAGCGGACAAAAAGGTGCTGAACTCTATTTAAGAATCGTTTGGGAACGGTTGTGACCTTTGATTAATGACCCAAGGGATACGAGAGTTTCCGAAGGATTCACATTCTTAAATGGGCTTCAGCATAGGACGTTAACTTTGTTTTTCAAAACAGTTTTCCAAGTCATTCATCAAACTTTGGGTCTCATTTGCTTACACGGGGTTAACCCCGTAAACTAATTAGTTTATTTCAAGTTGTTACTAATTATTTGTGAACTTGAATGTGTACTTAACTGATAACATTTGATTCAGGAAACCGTCGCACACTTGGGGTTCCGCGAAGGTGTGGCCAAAGGTTGAGAAGGGGTCACAGGATGTCAAATATTACCAAATTGATGACGACACGGTAAAAACAACAAAAATTTAATGTTGTCAATAATTTGCATAAATCATTTTTCGATTTTTTATAAACCTAGACCTTGATTTCCGAGCCATTCCAAGACAGGATGAATTTGTGGAGGGATTTGGTCAAAAATGAGTGGAATGAATTTCGTCCTTACGAGTTTGTGGAGCCTAAAAAATTAAATGAGCACGATTAAAATAAAGAGAAAGCTTTGTTGCGTATGACTGAATGTAACACGATGAGATCACTGCGTAGAGGTGACATGAATCATTTTTGTAAAAAAATGTTTGTGCAATAAACATGTGGAAGATTTTTAATTTGAAAGTGTTCACTGAATGAGCTTTTGGATTTTGACTGTCAATGTCAATATTGCACTAGCTACTATTTTTTTCAGTGAAAATCTAAGATTGGACATAATTTGACCCGTCAAGCTGACCTAACCTCGGTTAAAAACTTGACCAATTTTTTCCCCAATGAAGCGAGTCCCCAATTAAAGTAGATTCAATGCGAAAGATACATTCTTGGCAAAAGGCGGAAAGCGACCCTTTGCAAAACCTAGAGAAAATTTCTATTTTCACGTGTGCCGAATCTCATTTAACAAAAAGTTTTAATCAAGATTTTACTCTCTTGGTAAGTTCAATATCTGGTCAAAATAATTGTCGCTGAATTTCCAGGTAGTTTATTAATACTCGTTACGAAGTTTTATGTTCTCCATTTACTATTCTTAATTTTAAATCTCTAAATTGTAAAAGTATTCTTGATTTCTGAATACTTTAGTTATCTGAGATAATTTATCTCTCATATTCTGTTGTCAATTATCTGTAAACTACCCGTCTTTTAGTTGAGAAACATTGTTAAAAATGTGTGACGTTAAATTTTTTCCAGTTAAAAAACTTGTCGATTCCAAATGACAACCCAAGCAAGTTCTGCCGCTATTAAGGTAAAGCCTACTAAATATTTCTTGATTAGGTACGTATATTATAAGATGTTGATATTACTTGGGTTATGATAGAGGTTAATCGAATGATTAGAGAGTCATTTACTAGTTGTTAAGAACTTGTATGAAAATAAGTGAAAGCAAAGCCTTTGAATCAATTATTTTTCAGTTTGTAACTGCCCAAGTGAAATGCATTTATTTATTTTCAGAAAGTATACACGTAGAAACTGTATATGTATTATTATTTTCATAACTGATACACTGAATCATTATCAAGTCGTCGCGGCCGTCAAGTTACATAATTTCTTTTGTCATTTTTGACGAACACGTTGTATAATGGCAATAAAACATGAAATAATCAGTACCATCATAATAATGAAATGACAAAATATGCTGCGTACCTACTATTGACGTGTGGCTATTGAACATTTCAATACTATCTAAATAATTTGTTCGTCATTCTATATGTAGTCATAATATGTAATTGCATTTAAAATACAGACTGATACATCAATTACAAGTTACATAATATCGTGTGGACAAAATGATGGTAGCCACAATACATCATGTTGTGTAGGTGTGTGTGTGTCCATATAAAGATTCAAGAAACTAGGAAACTTCATAATATAGAAAGTGTTTATAAAACCCAAAAAAATTAAGACACATGTCTTGCAACTTGGTTAACTTACACAAGTTATTTAGTCAGCAACATTATAAAGCCTCATTTAAAATTTAACATCTTCTTTATCCTACAGATCTAATTAGGTCCTACAAATTCAATTCCTAGTTATTTATGTAGTTGTTGTTGTACAACGTATACAATTTTTTACATAAATAGCTAAACACGAAACGGATATCTCTAATAACTTTTATGTAATGTAATTGTATTTGTTCCTTCTTTTCGTTCATACCTAGAATAATTTAAATAATTTCACAACGACGTTCACAGTACTCAATTTGGATTGTATATATATATATATATATATATATTGTTGAACACCATAATATTAACTACAACTAGTCAGCGTATGAATCAAGAGGACGATAGAGAAATATACCTTACACACACACACTACTTCCTTACTATACGTGAGTTTTACAGAGGATACAACAAGTATCTGGAACTTTGGAATTTACTTTGGAATATTAACTATTATACAGAGGATTATGAAGTGTATGAATTACTATGAATATATATATTGTATTTATATATTGTAAGTAGGGCACAGATTGGATGCAGTACACAACAACAACAGTTCTATGTTTCTCCCTATCATTTTTTTATATAATATAGAAATTCTCCTCAAGCACTACAGAACTCGAAGGACACTAAATAATATAATCATCTTATATTTATAGAAACATTGTATATACACATTCATAGGGGTATCATACATTATAGTTTGGTATAATAAATATCATCTTCATCTCAATAACAAATGTAGCTCACCAGTCGTCTTGAAAAATTATATATTTTTCTTGCAATGTTGTTTACTACATTCAACTTCTATTATTAAGGTATCTCCCTCTCTTCTACAATAGGTAATAATGGTATATGATAATTGCAAAAGCTGCCTCAGTAATTTGCAAAAATTTGTTTAGTAATAATAATATACACATTTTAATTTAAAAAATTGATCGCACTTCCACGTATCTATCACTGCCTTGTCTCTCTCTTTCTTACGTACATGCTTAAAGTCTGCTCTCCTTTTTCCTGTGAATATTGCAATTCGATTGTAGAGTTTTCCCTCACACATCATGCTATAACATTTCGTTGTCTATTGTCCGTCTACTTTCTCTCTCCCTTTCATCTTTGTAAATCAACAACTAAACAATATAAATTAAATAAAAGCCACAATGTGAATTTTCATTGGTTGTTGTGAGACATACTAGAGAGTCTTTTATATAAATACTTATTATATAAAAGAAGTTTAATAAAAAATAAATAAATAATAATAACAGTATATAATAGGTATATCATATATAGTGTGTAGGTCTCATTTTACAACAGTTTAACATTGTAAAATCCTTATCATTCTTTTGTGTAAAAAAAAACACTGAGTTACTTTTTCTTCTTCTTTCAATTAAAGTAGAATTGCTTCCTGCAGTTTCCTTATAGTGTGTGAACTTAGTTTGCTGGATGTCCAATGGATGATGAACATGTAACAAAATAATGTGTTAGTAGGAATTAATGATGGAAAACATACATTAAGTTTAACTATGATTCAATGATTAATTTGATTCCTCACCAAAGATCAAAGTCAAATGTGTCTCCCGTCTCGACAGTCCACAGTCCTGAATTTTCAACGATATCCACAACTTCCTGAAAGGAGAGAGAGAGAGAAAAAAAAAAAGAAATTACTTTTACTAGTAAACTTAGTAAATTAGTATTTCTGCATGACATACTATATAACTATTAAATTATTTTGTCCTTACTTGGAGTTTTCCTGGATCATCCAGAGTCCCAATCTTGTTGTGTAGTTCACGGAGTAATTTCATTTCGGCTGTGATACTCCCTGCTACCCCCGCATGACTAAATCCACTACTCCCATTCACACCACTATGACTAACATTGTTAAGACTTCGATGACCTGGGCCACTCGCAATTCCTCCTCCTCCACTACTGCCAGAATGACCAGATGATGAATTGTTTGAGTCTTCTTCTCCATCTGATGAGGAACTATTCGAGTTGGAACACTCTATGGGTGATTCAACAACAACTTTGGCTTTTTTACTTCGAGAACTCTTTCCCCCACCCCCATGACTACTACCCCGGGTTTTGGAGGAAGAACCCGACTCGGCTGCCGCTGCTATGACTTTACTACTACTCCGATTTGAACTTCCAATTTTCCCAGATGAAGGGATGGGAGAGAGAAGAGGAGACATGACTTCTGTAGCTGATGAGACGAATTCATAATTGTAATTAAAATTACTCCCAGACTTGCCCCCACTACTCGTGGTGGATGTACCTTTGTAGGCAGCAGAGACTGAGGAATTATGAGATGTTCTTTCCCTTGATGATGAGGAGGAAGAAGAGGAGGCAGCCTTTTTCTTTGATGATGATGATGACTTGTCTTTGTGTTTTCCACTCTTTCCTCCTGTTCCACCTGAACTACTAGTACTATAATTTGATTTATCAGCAGAGGAGGATTTTTTTGAGGATGAGGAAGTGGGTGGAGGAGGAAGGGAGGGGGGTGTTTCTGGTGGTAAACTAGTGGAATTTTTTCTCCGTTTTGATGAGGGAGCAGAAGAGACTGAGGAAGAAGGAGATAGTCCAACGGTCGATGCTGGACTTTGACTCTTCTTACTCCTCTTTCTAGACTTTGAGGAGGATGTCCCACTACTGGTCGTTGTGGCAGAACTACGATGGTCACTCTTTGATGTCATAATGGGTACTCTCGACTCTTCCTCGACTGACCTATTCGAGTCAGACATTGCCAGGGGTGAGAGGTCAGAGTCATCATCAGAGTGTATGGCAACTGGTGAACTAGTATTACTACTAGAGGAACACGAGGATGAACTGGAAGAGGAGATGGGGCTCAGATTATTACTGGATATCTTGGAGGAGGTATGACTCTCATGAGCTGAGGAAGATTTCTTGGATGATATTGCTTTAATCACTACATCATCATCTCGATCACGATTTTTACTTGAACTACTACCACTACTACTTTTCCCATGTCCTTTCTTACTTCCTTTTTGTTTGGTAGTTTTGGAAATTTTTCAAGTCGAACTCCCACTACCACCACCACTACTATTACTACTATTGGCCAAGGCAACTTTGTCAAAGAAATCAGACTTTTTCAATTTTTTCGGGACTGAGGTATTACTCGGGGGTAGAATTTTCTTTGATGAATCATTCTTACTCGATGATTTGGATGAGGAGGATTCAATACCACCGGCAGTTGTTGCCCCTGAATTAGATACATCCACTTTTGGCGATTTTTTCGAGGATTTTTCATTCTTCCCGGATGACGAACTACTTGAAGTTTGGCTCTGTGAGAATTTTTCTTTGTCGTTACCCCCTGTCTGATCCTTGTTCTTGCGAGATGAGGAAATTTTGTCTTTATCACTGTTGGATGATTTTGTGGGTACGGCAGATGTAAGGGGAGCAGCTGGACCAGATCGCTACATATTTTTAAAAATATTAATCATATTAGTACGGAATTCTTGTCATAATGATGAAGATATTGAATATTTTTTTTAAAATAAATAAAATATTGTTATCAAACCTTGAGTGATGTTCCAAATAAAGTTTCAAAGGAATTTTTTGGACTTGATTTACTATTTTGAAAGGAACTGAAGGTGCTGGATGAGGGCTTTGAGGATTTACCCAAACTACTTGATCCCCCTCCTCCCCCACTACTTCCTCCGGTGGTCACATGGGAATTGGACAAAATTGTTGTCTTCTCTTGACTGGGATTTTATTGAGTCCACAACTACACCTCCAGCCTTTACGAGTTTCTTTGCAAACTCTTCCGTAGGGAAATTGAATATAAGCTTCTCTTTCCTCGTCGGGTTTATTGGTTGTCCTGCAGACTGGAGGAACAGGTCGTACTCAAAATTTGCCTTTTTCGGCTCGTCTTTATTCTTAAACAGTACCTACAAATAAAAAAAGGGAAATCGTACACAAATCATTTTTTTCTGAAAGGTTTTACTCAAACAAAAATATATATATTAAAGAAGAAAAAAAGTCCTTCACAACACAACTAATACTTTTTACTGTATGTGTGTGCCTGCACTATTTTCCAAAATGTTTGTTTTTTCAATTTCAAACTATATCCACAATATCTCTACTATTATTTTTTGTTCTCACTTCAATGTGTAGGATGAAACCAGCATAGCCAGACTCTTTGACACAATAAGGTGGTTCCTTCACAACTAGAATGAAGGGGAAGGAAAGTACCACAATTACCGCTTGTTAAAATTGACATACACATGACAAAGTTTCTATTCCACATTAAAAACATAATAATATTTACAAATTGTAACTCATAAACTGTTGTTGTTGTTGTTTTGTTACCTCTTTTTGGTTTGTGAAACGATTCGTGCAGGTAAAAAATGACTCGGTCAACAAATCCTTGAATATTGCCCTGGTCTCCCTTGACATAGACTTCCCAGTCATGGGTGAAGCCCTCAGCCGTCGGCTTCTCCCTTATAGCTGCACGGTGTCCAATAATTAATTCTATAGCGATTTTCTGTCAGTTGGGAAAAAAATTAAAAACAAAAATCCAATTAAAAATCATTGGAATTTGAATAGAGAGGAAAGGTACGGGGACGACCTCAATTCTTTCAACAATGCCGTTCTCCGGAATTAATGAAATAATAGTACTAGAATATAAAACTCACCTTTTCTCCCATGATGTTGGTCATGGGTTGCCTCTGTTGTCCGCAATTTTATCTCGAAATTTTATTTTTTACTTTTGCAAATTCAAAACAAGGGATTCAGACGGAGGACACAAAGGCGGCACGGACGAAAGGTGTATACATGTGTGTGTGTGTCAACTTGGAAATGAACAAAATTTTTTATGTATTTTCAGATTGGGATAATTGGAGGGTCTGGACTGGATGACCCAGACATTTTGGAGGACAGAAGTGAAATATTTATGGACACAATTTATGGAAAACCCTCTGATGCACTAATCCATGGGAAAATTGGAGGGGTAGAATGCGTCCTTCTTGCTCGACATGGAAGAAAACACAACATTTCACCTTCCAATGTTAATTACCGGTACCCAAAAACATGATGCCTTAAAAGGGAAATTTCCCTTCTAAATTAGAAGTTCTACTGTAATCCTGTTTATTCAGCTTTTATTGTGAAACATTGTTCAGTTTTAGAGAACCATTTTTCCACTGAAACTACTGAAAGAAATTTTTCAGTGCAATTGAAAATGCAGACTCTACGTATGATAGATTGTATAATTAATTATCATTATTTTGTTCACAGAGCCAATATTTGGGCATTAAAGTTGATTGGCTGTACTCACATTATTGTGTCCACCGCTTGTGGTTCCCTTAAAGAAGAAGTTAGACCTGGAGACTTGGTTTTTCTGGATAATTTCATCGACCGAACTAACAAGAGAGAGTCAACATTCTATGATGGGAAAACTGTCGGTTGTCCACCAGGAATTCTTCACTTGCCAATGGAACCCATATTTTCCGATGAATTGAGAAATGTCCTCATCAAGGGGGCTGAACAATTGGGTATCCATGCTCACCCTACAGGGACTTGTATCACCATCGAAGGACCTCGATTTTCTACTAGGGCCGAGAGTAATTTGTTTCGTAGTTGGGGAGCCTCGGTTGTCAATATGACTTTAGCAACGGAGGTATCAAACAACTATACTAAACTACCAATGAACTAAAATACACTGAAAATAACGACTGTAGAATCATATTATCAATTTTTTTTCTTCGTTTTTAGGCAGTGTTAGCAAAAGAAGCCGGACTTTTGTATGCTCCTGTGGCAATGGCCACTGATTATGACTGCTGGCGAGATGTACTTTTTCATTTTTCCGTTTTCATTCCAGGATTTTCTGTTTATGATAAAATGTGACCATATTTATTTCAGGTTGGAGAGAAAGTGTCCGTTGCAGGAGTCATCCAAACATTCAAAGAGAATGCTCAAAAGGTTACCAAGCTATTTAAACACGTTGTTCCTCTGATAGCCCAGAAAGACTGGACGGATCATCTTGGTCAATTGCAGGTATTTTTTTAAAAAAAATAAACTATGAATATAATGACATCATAGTAAAGCCATATTTTAAAAATTAATTTTGTTATGACCAGGAAATGATCCAGTGTTCTACCATGATATAGTCATGCCTTTTTCAAGAATAGAGATCTGAGCCATGATATCACTTGAAAATATCTCTATCTAGTTCCAAATTTTTAAAAAACGTAACACCCTACAACCATACTACATATAATCAATAGTATGTATGAAATTTCAACACATTTGATCACTTTTTCCTTTGTTGTATTCTAAAAACTTAGAAAACTGTTCTAAGTCAGAATATTTTGTATGTGTTAAATTGATGACCTATTTAATGTGTTCACGTTTTACTATGAAATTCATAGTAAGAGTCATTAGGAAAAAATAAAATGAAGGGACAGAGACTGGGGCTCACACAAGAACAAAATCTATCCGACTAATCCGACTGCATTTATTTATTTTAACGATTTTACATCACACAGTAATTGACATTGTTTCACCTCCCTGCGAATTAAAACAATGCGATATTCTCTCTCTCCCCTTTCTTATTGACATTCTATGGCCTGTACCTGCTGCCCTGTTACTTTTCAACACTTCTGATCAAAGTCAGCAATAATTGAGTAATATTATAGTATATCATCAAGATGGACAACAACAATTATAACAATTCCGATGTAATCTATACATTTCCCATAGTCCAAGCATGGCTTTTTAAATTTGCATTCAATGCCTTTCATACATTTTTCTGTGTTATATATAATACCCTATATTATACATAGTTTATATTTTTCAATTTGTTTCTCTAGAATAACAATTTTTCACATAAATATTGACGATATAGTACCGCAATACCGGATTCACGGTTCACAATCTCTATATATATATACTTATATATTTCTTTGTTAGAGAACACCGACAAGAGGAACGAGATTGAGACAAAAATTTACAAGTATTGACAAAGAAAAATATTATATCAGTGTACCTATTAGGCAAATTGTAATTATCATCATAATTGTGATTGCAGGTGATTAGGACAGGTTGTACAAAAAAGAAAGGACACAAGAAGAAAAATAATGACTTAAAAAAACAATTTTCACACACATACATTTTCTTTTTATAAAAAAAGGAACACAAAATTAAAAGCCTGACTCTTCATTCCAAAATAATTATTACTGTCTCGTACATAAGTACTTAAATTGTTGACTCTGACAAAAAATGCGACGAAAAGGGAAAATCGACCATTGTGCTAATAAACTACTAAATAATAATAACCAAAGACAAAATATATATTGTTGTGGAATCATTAGTAAAAATAATTATAGTATATGTACCTAGAAATAGCTTCTTCTATAATGAAGCTAAAGTACAATCATGTAGTTATCACGTTTTGACTTTGACGTCTTGACAATAATAAGACTTATTGTTCCTACATTGTTCCGTCGAGCACACGTCCAAATACACTCTCAAAGTTAACGTGCACAACAATAATATAGTATCCTTATGATTATCATTATTCATTATTATATTAGCAATATCCCAATTTGACAATAATTTTTTGTGGATATATTAATGTGTGATCATCATCATCATCTTTCTCTATTTTCTAAGTAATATATTATATATTTGGCTACAAACTGATTCTACCGACGACGAAGTGATTTCTCTTCCATCCTCTCTCTCTCTCAACACACATATCTTCACTTTTAGTACAAGGAAGAACTAAGGCTAACATAAAGATTTGACTGACGAATTTCCGTACAGTATGTAGTAATAATGATTTACAAGATACATAATAAAATTAAAAACTACAACCGTCTACAGTATATATATTTTTATCGCGCAGAAAAAAAGAATGAAATCACGGTAATCAAGTGGAATGTGGAATGTGATTCATTTCACATTTGGTAAGTTTTCTCTTTTTTTAAGTGTAAGTTACTTTGTACGTTGGGACTCTTATTATCTGTGTTTTTTTGCACTTGGAACTGCCAACATGACCAACGCACGATTTTACTTAAATTTATAAAATATGTTTTTAATGTATAATAATGAATGATAATATAATAATTATTATTATACGTTTTTTTCTTCTTGTTGTCGTAATTTACGGCCTGTGGATTGTGAAATTATGACGGTTTCAGTTGTTAAAGTCTTACGGTTTCCACCATGTCGATATCCACTTTGTAGTACACGTAAGGATAGTACTCACTCTGGCCGAATCCCATTCCAGGCATGTCCATGGCCTAGATGGAGAGAGAAATAATTATTCATTTTTCTTAAATGTAGTCCACTGTCAATGGGGAACCAAATTAGCTTTTTAAGAGACTCACGTCATTGCCCTTGGAACTACCACCGGATGAATCGAGATGTTGGTAGAGTTGATTGAGAACTTCTCTTAATCTCTTTGTGGACTTTTTATTTGGGTACATAAGAACAGCCTGAAAATTGGGTACAAGAACATGAATTTTGTAGGTAGACCACAAATAGGTAAAAACCATTCAACAATGAAAAAAATGACAACTCAACTCACTTGGAAATTGACAGGTAACCCGTAGCGAAGAACAGACTCGACGAAAACACGAAGAGCTTTGACATGAACCCATGCTGTGAAACATTCACTAAAATTGATCTTCAACCATCTGACTAGGGGACCCTACAAAAGTATTTAGAGAAAATTAATTCAAATGTTTATATCACACTTGTTGGAAATTTGTATAATGATTTAACTTACAAATTGCTTCTTCTTGTCCGTGGCCAACTTTGTAATTTCATTTTTCCCTGCTGCTAACTCTTCCTCATTATAGGTGAATTCACGGACTACAAATCTGTGACAGACAAGTGGAGAGTCGGATAAGAAATTAAGAGATCCACAATTATCATGATGTGATTTGAATGTTTTTTACCTATTGTCTCGGCAATGATATTTGAAATCATCAACTGCTTTACGGAAGAGGGTCACAGTGAAGAGTCCATGTTCTTGGTCCTCGTAAATTAAGTTGCTGGAGCGAGGAACAACCATATCGGAAAATTTCTCATACTTAAGTTGCCAATCATGAAAGTAATTCCTGGAGAGAAAATAAATTACATTTCAATTCATACTTTAGCTTTAGTATAATATTGTCAAAACTGGGAAACTGTACCTTGGAACCACGATAACGAGGGTGACTAGATATTCAGAATCCAAAACAAAATGCTCCTTTTTCACGATATCTGCTAAGTTTCTTGTTATCAAACTCCCACTATCATAAAAGAGAAGAAATTTCGTATTAAAAAAATATGCCAAAAAAATTAATTACACTCAAATTTCTTACAACTTACGTTTGTTTCTTTTCCAAACTCATAAGACTTCCTTTTAAATTATTGTAGGCTGCTGCTTTGGTTTTCAAATCAGCGTCTATCTGACCGATCTGTTTACCAAGAATCTCTGACAGATTACGTAATGATTGTTTCAACGGGTATTTGGCCATGTCCCAATTGTAACGCTGTATATAAGTGGCCAAATCCACTGCAAATGGACAGAAAGAAATTTCAAAAGTTATTATCAATTATACAATATCTAATAGGTAATGTAGTAAAAGAAGTATGTTGACATAAATCAATCTGAAATTACCATTATTAGCGAGTAGATTTTCAGCCAATTTGTCCTTTTGATCTGAAATTGGACACACACAAATGACAAAAGGATGAACGATTTTGTTACACCAAAAATTATGGAAAATAAAATTAAAATGTGACAAAATAAAACTCACCTTCTAAGACTTCACGAAGATAAGCAGCAATTTTTCGGGTGACTCCTTCAACATAAGAATCCAATTTTCCAAGGTCGTCAGACAGTCCGACCAGCTGATCGAGTGTACCAACCTGTCAAAAATGATATCAAAATAAATAATGAGTAAAATTTCCACACTAAAAGAGGTCATTGTGTCAAAAATAGGCTCTGTCAAATTATGTCACATTATAAAATACCCATGAACTAAAAACTTAACAATAAAAACAACTCACCTTAAGATCAGGAATGGGGAACTTGAAGTTGGTTGACAAATTATTTTGTTTATTTGTAGCATTATTAAGAGTTTCAAAAGCTTGAGCAGGTGTCTTTTCTCCTGGGACACTAATGAGCCAAAATTCACTACTCATTTTGTCCAACGTTTTGTGAAACAATTCCCTGCCAATCAAGTTAAATGGACAAAATAAAAATTTTAAACTTTTGATTGACTTTGGATGACAATTTTATTGCCTGCTATCAGTATGATTTATAATTCTACAGCCTAATGAGACAGCTTGAGATTAAATTAACAAAGTGGGTGCGGAGTGCCTGAATAAAGAGGAATAAATATCACTCAAGTGTTAACACCTTTAGTTAATTGTATACATAACTCAGGAAAATAACCAAAATATCCTAAGGAGTGTCCACAGCACAGGAAGGTACACACACGCAGTAAAAATCTCATCCAGATCTCATTGATGTCTTCGTCCCAAATTCAAAACCCACGAGGAATAATTTTTGAAAAAAAATTCACAACAAAAATGACAGATTTTGACATCTCAAAGGTGAGTGTTATCAAAATTCAATACCATAATTATACTGTGTATTCGTCTATTCAATTGTCTCATTACTTATTTTTGTTATTCCAGTTTAATCCAAGTCTATTTGAAAGAGTCAAAAAAGTTGAGAATCCCGACTGCCTTCTCAAAGCAGAAGATTTGCTGGACGAGGAGAGTGAAGTTTGGATTCTACAATGTCCCAATAATGTAAGTCAATTGAGAGAAGTTGAATAAGTTAGTTGAATAATAAATTCATATTACAATGTATTTAATCCTTCCACAGATGGACTTAAGTGAAATATTACAAGGGCAGCGACTTTTACTCAAAGGAGAGACACTTATTGAAGACAGCACAGGATCAAAAACATATAAAGCAACTGCCTTACCTCAGATGATTCAGCACGATGATGAACCCGATTCTGAACATAGTGTGATGACATTGGTACCTGGACGAGAAGACAACATTATGAAATTAGGTATATACTTCATTCTTCCAATGATTCGTAATTGTGTGAAAAAGTTGGGTGGGGACATTGTTTTTAATATTTTGTTTAAAAATTTTAGTTGCAGCTCCCATAAAGGGTGTTGTCTTAATCAAAGAGACTATAGAAGAAGAACCTTTGCCACTGCCACCCATCAAGCCAAAACTTGTACACAAAATTCCAGCTGATGTCAAAGTTCGTCATCCCATATATGGAACGTCGTTATCCGCCACCGACGGAAGAACAATGAGAACAGAGGTATCAGAGGCAGCGAAAAAAAGAGCTGAGAAAGAGGCGAAAAGAGCAGAGAAAGCAGAAAAGAAAAGGAAAAAGGCAGAGGAACTAGAAAAAGCAAGAGCCGAAGAGGAATTAGAGAAATCAAGAGCTGAAGAAGAATTAGAAAAACAAAAGAGAAGAGCCAAGAAAGAGGCGAAAAAGGCAGAGAAGGAAAAGAAGAAACAACAAGAGGAATTACAAGAAGAACAAGAAATCAAAATAGAGATATTAGAGGAAGAAGAAACAACTACAGATATATCAGAGAAAAAGAGTAAGAAGAGGAAAAAAGACAGAAAATCTGTATCTGATTCACAAGTAATACCAAATAAAAGAACTAAGATTGAGGTGTAAGTGTAAGTGTAATCTTTTTTGTTATCGTTAAAACATTTTTTATTCTTCAACAACTCATTTGTGACTGTAATACACACATACACCCCCAATTGTACAAAAATTGTCATGAAGACCAAAAATACATTTATTTTTTGAAAATCATTTTCGTAATTTTTGTGTTTTTATTTTAGATCATAGAATAATCTAAGACAATCTTCTTACAATCCAAGTTTTTCTATTATTCCTCTTTCGCAGTTTCCTTCAAAGACAATAATTATAACAGTGGAACAAAATTAAAAAGTTTGCTTTGCAATGGGTCACACTGTTCTCAAAATTTTGGTCCAGTTCATCAAACCAGTTGTGAAAAACATATGATTCATGTTCGGTATGAACAAACAACACGGGATGACCTCCGTGGAAAATAAGGATCCAGGGAAAAGTTCTAAAAATCAAAGAACCTTTGCCTTCACAAATCCTGATGGAACAGTCACAAAAACAGTGACAGCCGGTACGGGTCAAAATCCAACACCCGTGGCTGCAGTAGACGTCACCTATGAAAAACTTCCTGTCGTGGGTCCCAGACAAAATGGTCCAGATCATGTCAATCAAAGTGCTCCAGGAATTGTTCATGTGGTTGGGAAGAGAGATTTTACAATCATCCCTCGTGGGATCAGTCGCTTTGCTCAAATTGTCGAATATAGGTTAATTTGAAAAAATGTTTTGCTTGTAACTTATAAGCAACTTGTCTTAAATAGTAATTATGTGACGTATTTTAGTCAAGCCCTCAAAATGCAGGACAACGCCGATCGGGTAATTTACAATTTGAAGTCATACTTTTTTTTGATGGACACTGTAAGATAGACAGTTACTTTGTATTTCAGATCACAGTCACTACAGATGATACTTTTATGAAGGAGGCCACTAGTCAGCATAATTATTATAGGAAACTCCATGGGGTTGGACCGCTCACCCTTGACCCGGACTTGTGTGCCGTGGCCCAGGGTTGGGCTAACAAATTGTCTTCGTGGGGAGTCAAAAGACACAGTGCCAACGGTTTTGGAGAATGTATTTACTGGAAGAGCAATGGATTCATAACTGGTTTAATAATTTTCTTCTACATACAATATTTTAAGAAGTAATTTTGGAGTTTCAATTCACATGATCATAATAGGTTATGACCCTGTTGACACTTGGTTTGTTGAGAGTGCCAATTTTGACTGGACTAAATTTGACCTTCAAGAAGGCACAAGTAAATGTCATGAATTATAGAAATTTGCAGGGATAGGAATCTTCCAGTGTATAGTTAAATAATTCTTTGCCCATATTTTCAGATAATTTTACTCAGATAATCTGGCGAAACACCAAAAAATTAGGGATTGCTTTAGCATCTGGAGGCTTTGGAATTTTTGTTGTGGCAAATTACAGGTACATTAAAAAATTCCAAATTTTAATTTTTGACAATTGCGATCATTCCATTTCTTTTTTACACTTTTCAGTCCGCCAGGAAATCTAGTTGGACGATTTCAGGAAAATGTGTTAGTAGCTAAGGGGCTGTACCCAAAAGACGTCCAGAATTCAGGGGAGGGAGGGGGGTAAAGAT
>WJFB01000473.1:50134-60620 GCA_009870185.1 Pygmarrhopalites habei
GGGGGGTCCAAAAACTGACCTTCTGGTACGGACGTCTTTTGGGTACAGCCCCTAAGTCAATGAACACTGAAAACTTTCCCCATTTTTGATTTTTTCGTACATATTATTCGCCTTATTGATAGAAAGGCTTTTCTTATGAACCGTTTCATACATTGTGTTTTTGTCCAAGAATTTATAAAAACACATTTAGAAAAATAAAAGATTTTTAATATAATTTATTAAATCAAATTTATGGAATTAATATTTTTAAACTTCTGGAAAGATCGTCACATCTTCCTTCAATAAATCTCAAATAAAGAATATATTTCAAAATTCTTGATTCAAAGTCCCATCTCAATTTTAATTTATTTTGAGCCTTTTCTGGGTGGAAAAATGTTTTCCTTATATTTTCCTGGAAAACAGTAAAAAATAATCAAAATTTTAGTCTAAAGTAATCAAAGGAATTTGTAGCAATTGTGGAGGACTCACCAAGAAAATTTCCTGGAGGGTTGTAGTTACAGACAACATAAAAACCCCCTTTTCCAGAGGCCATTGCCGTACCAAGGTGAAGAGAGTCCTTCCACAATAATTGAGTGAAATGTCCTTTAAAAGATAAAAGTGATTGATTGACAAAGGAAACAGTTGCATCCATTGAAAATCACCTAATTTCATCCTTCTTACTTACCCGTCCCGGGTGTGTGGTCAATACGACTGAAATTAAAATCCTTCACATGAATAGAATAAAATTCAATTACATAGTCTGATGCTTGATGTACCAACTAACTAAGATGATTAATGATTAATTACATGCTGACCTTAATTTCCGAATACCAGGCCTGTTGAATCAATTAAGAAAATTCCAATAAAAATCACATATCAATTTAAAGGACATTTTAGGAGTCTGTTCTTTAACTTTAAACTTTGCATGTAGCTTCCTCAAACTTTCCTGAGCAAAGGTGAAATAGGCAACATTTCAGGCAATTGCTTCTGTTGACCTCCAGAGGTTAAAGTAAATTTAGCTATGCTTACAACATTTAGCGAAACTTCGACGCCGCTTGCTTTCATCTGATTATTTACATTAGCTCAATACCTCTAATGAACTTTACAAAGGAACGCAAGTGGTGTCGAAGCTTCACACTATTTTAAGTCTAGTGCCAAATCAACTTTGATCTCTGAAGGTCAAGAGAGAGAAGGTCTGACGATGACAGCTACATGTTGTTTCCGTAAGTTATTTTTTCAGAGCATAAAAAATCCACTGAATAATTTATATTCCTACCTCAACTGCTTGCTTTCCAGTTACCGTACCACCACTAGCCCAAAAAACATTCTCTCCTTTTTGTTATTGGACACAAATTGAGATTAGTCAAAATCATTATATTTACAACCTACAGTATACAGGAAATTAAAATAAAAAATTCCACGAACCGTATCCATTGGTGGAATGAGCCATCTGACCCCTTTTGGCCAGTACATTGGCCCAGCCCTGAGCAACTTGATTTAACTGTTGAGTCAGACGACAAAAAATTTAGTGGTGACACAATTTTCGAATAAAACTGATGAAATTGAGAGTAGTAGTACATCTTCATCAACAGTAATAGGACCAATTCCATGCTTGGCCCTCAGTCTGTTATGAGTTTCAAGAGCATCCTTGATAAATTTAGGGTCTGTCGTATTTGGGACACGGGGAGCATTTTTCATTTGTCTGACTGCCTCACTTGTACTGATTGTGCCTGCTGGGACAGTGCTCTTCCTTTTTCCACCTTTTCCACTTCCACTTCCTTCTCCTCCTCCACCTGGAGCCCCCTCCGTCTGGACCTCAACTTTTGTTCTGGTGCTCACGGTCCCATCGTCATGTTTCTCAGTGATGGTCGTCGTAATCGTTTTTGTGACACTTCCCTACTCATTTTTTATTTTTACAATAAAGAGTTAGCTCAATAATGATTTTTAAAATCATTAGTCATATATAAATTTCTTACGTCTGGATTCTTTGTCGTTTTTGTCTCAACTTTTGTCGACTCCTTCCCCATTGCTTCTTTTTTATTTAGACTACTTTTCACTCCTCAATACAATTTTTACTGATTAATTTGATGGAATAAGTGCAGGTGAAAGCATGAAGGGGTAAATTCAAAAATTGATCAGTGACAACTTTTCAGTGACATTTCCATTTATTTACAAAGGAACTAATAAAAAATATGACAATTCAGATTGCGTTATGACAACAAATTTGTACTGACTGATGAGACTCAGAGTTCATTTGCAGGAAAAATATTGTCTGGATACTGACCAACCACATTTCCTTTAAAGAAATTAATCATTTTATAGACATTTGTTAGACACGTTATTGGTTTTTGTTTTGAGTTTGATACCTGGAGGGTTGTAGTTGCAAACAACATAAATCCCTGTTTTCCCTTCTGCCATGGCTACTCCAAGTTGAGTAGAGTCTTTCCAGAGTAATTGGGTCAAATGGCCTGACAATTAAGATATATTATTACAGGGTCACTCATTTTCCACAAAAAATAAAGTAGTTTTAATAATCTACCAGTGTTTGGTGTCTTGTCAATTTTATCCCAATTAAAATCCTTGATTTCAGAGTACCACCCTTCCACAACATGTTGTCCAGTGAGAGAGGTCGCATTTGTCCAGAATAAATTTTCTCCAAATCCATACTCAGAGTGAACCATTCTCCCTATAATTTTTGCTAAACAGTTTGCCCACTGTTGTGCCACTTGACCCATGTCCTCATCCAGGATGAGAGAACTGACCCCGTGAATCTCTCTCAGTTTGTTGTGAGTGAGGAGAACTTCCTGTTTAAACTTTGGACATGTTGTATTCTTGACCTGTTGGGAATTAAGTATAGTCAATTATTGTATGCTAAAGGAATTAACTGAGATATTTAGTATTTTTATCTAATTTTACCCTTTTTGCCTTCAGTCGAAGTTGAGCTGCTTGGTCTAGTGTGAGAATATCCCCTTTCTTGTAATTTTGTTTGGAAGGAGGGATGGGTATTCCTTCTGTGATGACCTGTGTCCGAGTTTTAGTTGACACAATCCCATTTGCCTTCGTCTCAGTTGTCGTCGTCACTATCGTTTTGGTCTGACTACCCTACAGATGATATTTTTAAAAATTACACAACAATAACTGGTAATTTGACACTGTGAGCATTTGTTAATCAGTAGTGATCAGTTTGAATTGCATTTGGCCAATTTAAAAATGATTTTTTCTCACATCAGGATTTTGAACAATTGTCGTCTCTTCGGATATTTTTGGATTCCCCATGATTATGACACTACTCAAGTTTTTACAGTTTTGCCAATTGGATAAGCTAACATGTCGTGAGACAAATTAAGTCATCATTCTGATATTTTGCAATTACAATGGATAAAAACGGTCCAAATTCCAGACAGCAGGTAAACTATAGGGTATTTAATGTGAGAGATTTTTTATATGGAGTAAAATTAGATGACTTCTCCATCTTGACTTACCCCGGAAATAGTTAATCAGTGCAATATTGTCCATTAGACATAGGATTGTTAATGAGGATGAGAATGAAAAGGAACGTCATTGATTCATACATAAACTTATTTCTTGTTTTATTTAATAGAATCATGAGTTTAAGGGAAGCGTGTTGTAAAAAAACAGAAAGTTAAAATATCATGAATACATTAGGTGAGTTGGGTTAGGTGGACTGGAGTAACATTACAAATACTTTTTTTCCTAATAGTAATACGACATTACTATTCATATTGTCATCCATCATGATTTAATATCTATCTGGTCATGAACTTATTTCATATGATTGTTTGTATATTGTATATGTAATACTGAAAGAGGATGAATGAAGACAATAATTCAAATACACAATAGACATGTATTCTTTGTGACACTTTGTACGATGAATGATGAATGATTTCTCTGAAAATTATTGTGATTTCTGGTCTAGGATTTACTATTAAATTTGTCACTCCTATATTATTATGTTATACTGCGGAGACTCTCCACTGGAGAATGTCACGAGGTATTTAATTCCATATTTGGTCCATCCTTTGTCAATCCCCACTGTACCCTGCTGAAAATAAAACATTTTTTTTTTAAAATTACAAACCTCATTAGACACTGCATCGCATTACAACTTAACTATTTATGTAATTCCATTCAGAATGAGTGAAAGCCGACGACCATCCATCATTTGATTAGTGCAATAAATGAGAAATCAGTGACATGCAAAACATGTGCACTGCAAAAAAAATTAAATGAATTCATAAAATAATTAAGGATTTGGAATGGAAAAAGCGTAAAAATGAACCAACGCTCATAATTATTTATTTTTTATTTTTCAAAGCTCAAGCAACTCGTTATCAAATGTTGTGTGGGTAGTACTGACTTTGTATTTAAAAAATACATTAATAAAGGATACAGTACATAACATCTACACATCAACAACAGTCAAAATTGTGTTAGCTAAAAAAACTGACAAGGAAGTTTGACAATCAAAATTAAACAAAGTAAATATTATTACTCATGAGTCAAGGGGGAGTTTTAGTATGGCGCGTCCCTGCAGCGTAATGTTTTGTATTTGTGTGTTGTGTGAAAGTTAAAACAAGATACAAATAATAAAGTCCAAATAAGGACGTACATAAAAATGATAATTATTGTTAACATAACCTAAAAAAGTAAATTACTATTATGACGTAGGGTAATTAATATTTTTAAATTAAAAATACGTAGTTTCAAACCATGCATTGTAGGAAATACTCATATTAGTGTGATTGATGGACGTCGTCCATCAACGAATACAAATAATAATATTTTAAATAAATGAAGAAGAGTGTGCGTAAAGTAAAAAAACGTTTACCATTTTAGTAGGTTTGAAGCAGAAGAGGACACTTACTTAAATATTATAATCATATGAGGCCTCAAATGAAATAAAACTGGCACTTTGAATAATTAATTAAAATTACGTAACGTTACTTATTTAAAATGATGTAAAAATGATAATTAATACCATTGTAAATGTGTCTAATGTTGTATTTTGTATTAGTTTAGGAAGGATTCAGTGTGATGATTAAAACATACACAAGTATTCACAAGTTCATAAAATTATAAAAGCGTTTCAAAAATTCCACAAACGTCCAAAATCATCACAATTATTACAACTAAATAAGGTATAACATCAACAAGGAGAAATAAAATAATAAAATTCGTGCTCTCGTTAAAATATAATAGAAATTTTTTTCTATATAAAAAAATAATAATATAAGAGACTATAAAATAGCACATTTATTGCATAAAACAGTTGAAGTGGACTCATTCTCTTGGTTTGTATTTAAATTTTTTTTCTTTTCTTTTTTCCCTACTTTGGCTTTTTTCTGTTTCTTCTTCCTACTAAATCTGAGTAAGGTCGTTCGTTTCCCTAATTTTTTGACTGCCTTGTCCTCCTCATTTGTAGTTGGATTTAGAGGAGATTGACATTGAACTTCTTCTTGGACTTGGATAATGCTACTACTGGCTGAATGGTTCAGACTTAGTCTGTCAAAACTGAGAGTTGGACTATCTGGACAGTCACCAACCTCATTCTCTAAAGTTTTTGACTTGACAAGATTAGAGTCGATGATGATGGAAGGTAAAAATAAATCTTGAGAATCAACTGGAACTGTGTTGGCACCAACAACAGGAGTTGAGGTTGATGAGGGCCGGCCAACCTTTCCTAATTTAATATTATTATCATCAACGTGACTACTCTCAGTTGTCCCTTCTTTAGATTTCCATTTAGAAAATTGTTTGAGGAAATGATAACAGGAATTAGAATTTAAATCTCTAATCTCTTGACAATTGTTAACTGTCGAGGCTACAGTATCTCCTCCACTATAGGATGATCGTGTTGCTGTTGGATTATTTTTCGTAGTAGAGGAAATAATTTGAGGATCAGTAGTAGTGGTAGTAGAAGAAATATTTTGAGGATCAAAAACAGGGCTGGAACATTTACTTTCTAATAAATCACAGTCCGAGTTTAGAATAATCTTTTCATTATCATGGTCACCCCCATGACCACTGTGACCGTGTCCTCGTCGTCGTCCTCGTTTACTCTTACTAATTAAACTCTTTCTAAAAAATGAGATTAGACATTTACACTTTTGTCGACTATTAATAGACTTTATACTACTACTGTCAACTGAGTTGGACTTGAAATTTTCCTTGTCTTGATCCACCTCCTCCACAACATCCTCCTCCTCCTCTTCTTCTTGACAACAAATTTTACCTGTATCTAGACTCTGGTCTCCAGGAACGTCCGGTTGAGAATCTTCAACTTCCTTTGAATCAGTGCTCAGTGATTCTTCATTGCTTTTTATGGCGAATGAGAGGTAGACGGGCTGTGGATTATTTACAAAAATTAAAATTATTAGTACATAGTATAAAGTCTTCTTTATCTTGTTAAAAAATCAAAATTTTACTCACTTTATGATCACCCATTAGGGTATTGCTGCCAATTAGCTGATAAACTGGTTGAGATTCCTATGTTGAGGAGTTTGAAGTTTTTGATTAAAAGTTGAAAATTCAAAACAAAAAATTACTGTTTTGGAAATTTTCAACTTACCCCAGATATAACTGATTTGGAATGATGTGTGAAAAGAACCCGGTCACACCAAGCCGGACAGCGGGTTTTCATAAATTTGTCGGGTAAAGTTTCATCAAATGGATAGCTAGGATGAAAGTCTAGAGGCAACTCTAACAGACGTGTAAATTGCATTGCTTCAAATTCGTACGGACGTAGCTAAGGATTTTGAGAAGAAAAAAAGGGTCAGAATTATGGAAAGAGAAAATAATGACATAAATAAAACGTATAAGTTTGTCAATGAGTATTACCCAATTAAAATCATGCTTGAATCGTTGCTCATGATCCGGACACGAAAAATACTTTGACTCAATAATTAGCTCAGCGTCACTGGCTGTTGGTGGGAGTCGTTTCTCATCACTCGAATATTTCGTGTTCTGATCTAGATTGTCAGAGTGTCTTCGACGAAGAAGTTCAAAAATTTCATAGGTATTCAGACGAAAATTGAAATCTCCAAAAAGGAACATACACAGGTCAGCACCATCCTTCAAAAGTCTGTCAGGGTACAAAATGAAGGAGCATAAGTAAACAAAATGTGCATTGAGATAATGGGTATTGGCTCTGTTTTAAGTAAAAAAATGTGTTCCAATTTACTTGTCAAGTGTCCATTGTAAAGTTTTTAATCGATTTTGGGCAAAGGGGGACGGGAATGAGGAGCCCGCAATTAAATTACACGAATCGTGAAATAAGTGACAATTAACTGCAATGTAAAAAAAATATGAAAGTTTCAAATTAGATAAAAGAATCATGCTATAGAAAACAATGTAGAATTCGTAAAAAAGGTAATCAATTTTCTTTTTTAAAATAACTACCCAAATCCATGCAAACTCCTTTGATCCTCCATTTCGTCCGTAAAAATCCTTTTCGGGACCATTTGAACTGTTATAAGAATCATGAACAAGTTTATTAAAATATGATCATAATTTGAATTTATGTATTAAAAAAAGTAGTAACAGTCAACTTTCTTGAATATCAAAACAATAATAATTGGTATTTGCTTTCAAGTAAATTCTACAGAACTGCTGTGTGTGTAAACAAAATAAGAGGTACATTGCACATACATGCATATTACACATATTGTTATTGTAATTTGAGTTCCAAGGGGGTAATTATGTTACGCAGATAAAGGTAAAAAAAACTTTTTGTTTTGTTTCACGACTTAAAGTAGGTTAAGTACAAAGTTATAATTCCTGATTGAAGAACTCACATCTGGAAAAAAATTCTGCGGAAACTTCTCTTTTTGCTTACGCTCTGTCTTTGTCAACTCTTCACCAATATGCAAGGGATGGTCTGTTGAGACTGGATAAAAGGATTCCTCTTTGAAATTCCAGACTTCCACATCAGAAACATTGAGATCCTCATGAACAAAGTAAACACTGGATAGAGCCTACATTCACACGTACAGAGAATACAACACATTAATAGACAAAATTTTAAAAATCAGTACATTTCCAATGGTGTCATATAAAGATGAGGGGAAATTACGGTAAATTGGTCTTCCAATTCTGACTGAGAGTCTACAAATCCTTCCACTTGGCTGAATTTTTTCTCTTCAAATTTTCTCCTCAGTTCACTATGTCCATGAACAACAATACATGGGTAAGTATAAAAAATCAAGACATTGGAAGAAACAAGGAAAATTTAAGAGAAACAAGAATTCAATGTACTCGGTAATAACATTATAAAAAGATTCGCATTCATTTAAATCTCATAAAATATTTAGACGTTAAAAAAATCAAAAGACGTCATACTTTGCTGGTAGTAAATAGTTATATAATATAACCTGTCTGATTATAAAATAATGGATACGTGTCTGAGTTGAAAACTTCTTCGTCTCAATCGATATACTTATTATTAGGACACCTGTACTATTACTACTTAAGTACCTCACCAAGTAATATGATCATCGCGTTCATCATTTTGTTGAGAATCTCCATTTGGTTCGAAAATATTGACTCTTTAGTGTCCATTTCATTCTCTTTGTTATTTTGACTTGGTTCACACTCACACGCGCAGCAAAAAATATAGGGAAAGTTAAGGAAGGTTAGGATTTATTCTACTCTCTCTTCTTCTTCTGAATTATAATCCAGACCCTCCAAAACAGGTTAGATTAGTTTTTATGACACGGCTGGAAAAAAAACTTAATTACTAGAAAAAACTTAATTTACATTCCTTGTGTCAAAAAACGATTGTGAAGGATAGAATATGTACAATTCTGGGTAATTTGTGATTATATGTAGAAGAGGTTATGAATTTGGCTACTGTGGAACTTTTCACAATGTCCTAAGTCGAGAACGTAGTGAGTGGCGCAGGAACTAATTTTATTGAGAGGAGTGTCGTGTGCAAAAGACAAGAAAAATGAAACACTTTAAGAAATAAATTAAAAATGTAATAAATTCATCATTTTGATTACTTTAAAGTGGTAGACAAACACATCTCGACTTCCTTAAAGACTGGCAGGTCAAAATAATTTTTTGACCTCCCGCTTGACCCCTACGAGGTACTTTGCAAATTGGCCTTTCCCGGTGACCCCCCTAGTCCAAAAATTCTGAAAAAATTCATAGAGATAGAGGAGAAAATGCCTAACAGCTTTGTCGTTCACATGACAGCATAATTTTGCATAGTTTGACCTCTGCCCGGTTCCAAACTTTTTGGTGACAGAGGTCACACGTTTGAAAATATTTCTGTCATATAAAGACAAAATTGTTGGATATCTTCTCTACCTCTCTGAATTTTTGGGCCAAGTAGGTTGCTGTGCCAGGCCGATTGGCAAAGTACCTCGTAAAGGTCAAAAAAATTTGAGACTTGGTAGACATGTTTAGTTCGGTCAGATCTATCCGTCTACCAAGTTTCAGGTTTTGGGACAGTAATGGGGCAAAGTTAAAGGCATCAATGTCTCAATGTGCCACTTTGACGTCCGCTCTGTGAAAAAAAAATTACTCTCTCTCCTCCCCCCCCCCCCCCACCCCCCCCCCCCCTCTCTGCTACAGCAGCGCGTGGAGATACATTTTAACAAGTTCCACAGTAGCCAAATTCATAGCCTCTTCTACATATATTGTTATTAAAATAATCCAATCTCTAATGGGATAATATCATATGCACCAAAAGGTATCGTCCAGGCCAAAATTAAATTCATCTGTCCCTTCTCCGCATTAAAATTACATTGGAAATACTGAAAATTGTATGATGACAACTTTAAATTATTCTAACAAAAATGAAATTATTTTTATCCGTGAGAACAGGATGGGATAAGGTAGTTGAAATTAAATAATTTATTCCCATCGGGCAATAAATTTTTTTCTTTGAATCTCAGTTCTCACGATCAGACAATTAATGCCATCAAAATTAGTGATAATTACTTCATGTCTACAGTCAAACTCCCAGTGTCTCTGGACAGCTTAAATTTGCTTAATACAATACAATATTAACAAATTGTAGTATTGGGGGGACAAAAAAGTATAGCTCAATATTTGCAAATCCTTGTGAAGAAATACTCGCCGTGTGTGTGTGTGCGTGCGTGTGTGGACATGATTGAAAATTTAGATAAACTTTACAACAGTAATAAACGTTAAATTTGACTTGAAATATGAGTCACTCGCACACAACATCCCGGTCATTATCTAATCACTTGTACTAGAAAGAGCTTTTCGGAATCAAACAAACGTTGGAGAATGTCCTTAAAATTATTTCTACCCGTGTCGGGACGAAATATCTAAAGCCAAAATATCTAAACAGAAAACCCAAAATATCTAGTGCCAAAATATCTAAACAAAAATCCCAAAATATCTAAAACCCAAATCTTTAATATTACAATATCTAAACAAAAACCGGAAAATCCAAATTAAAAATATTATGTCCGACAAATATGAGCTTGTCTGAAATAAGTTCTTGCAATAT